>CAUYQV010002555.1:0-43930 GCA_963574575.1 Galagoides demidoff | reverse complement strand
TAAATTTTTTTTTTTGAGACGGAGCCTCAAGCTATCCCCCTGGGTAGAGTGCCATGGCATCACAGCTCATAGCAACCTCCAACTCCTGGGCTCAAGCGAGTCTCCTGCCTCCGCCTCCCACAGGCCCCCGCCACAACACCCGGCCATTTTTTGGTTGCAGCCATCATTGTTGTTTGGCGGGCCCGGGCTGGGGATTCGAACCCGCCACCTTAGGTGTATGTGACTGGCGCCTTAGCCGATTGAGCCACAGGTGCCGAGCCCCAAAAATAAATTTAAAAATTAGCTGGATGTGGTTGTATGTGCCTATGGTCTTAGATACTAAGGACGCTGAAGCAGGAGGATCTCTTGAGCCCAGAGGTCAAGGCTGTAGTGAGCTATGATTGTACCATTGTACTCCAGCCTAGGGACCGAGTGAGACCGCCTCTCTTTAATATGTATATATAGGCTGGATGCTATGGCTCATGCTTATAATCCCAGCACTCGGGGAGGCCAAGGTGGGAAGATCGCTTGAGCTCAGGAGTTCAAGACCAGCCTGAGGAAGAATGAGACCTGCTCTCTACAAAATCAAAAGTTATGCAGGCATTTTGGTGTGCAACTGTAGCCCCAGCTACTCAGGAGACTAAGGCAGAAAGATCACTTGAGCCCAGGAGTTTGAGGCTGCAGTGAGCTATGATGGTGCCACTGCGCTCTAGCTAGGGACAGAATGAGACTCTGTCTCAAAACAAAAACAAACAAAAAACTCACAACTGTCCATTCCATCTCATGAATGCACATTTTGTTTATCCATGCATCGTTCAGTGAATCTTTGGGTCATTTGCACTTCATGGCTACTATGACTAATGCTATAGTGCACACTGGTGCACAAGTGTCTGTTAGAGCCCCTGCTTTCACTCCTTTCAGGTAAGCATCTGAGAGTGCAATTGCTGGATTACAGATAATCTTTACATTTTACTGTTTGAGCACATGCTAGACTTATTCCACAGGGGCTGCAGCATTTTATTTCTTTTTAACTTTTTGTTTTAATTTTTTGCCTTTAGATATGACTTAATGTATCCACACCATCTTACATTTTTGCCAGCAGCACAGGAGGGTTCCAGTCCTGGTGTCCTCCCCACCACTTCTTGTGTGAAGCAGCTCCTGTGGTTCTGATTTGCATTTCCCATGACTAATGACATGAACATTTTTTCATATGCTTGCTGGCAATCTTTGGAGAATCCTCTATAGGCTCCCTGGGATCAGCTCCAGATGTTTAGGAAAGAGCCAGGAAGTGGGGGAGGGGAGCGGGGGACCCGTGCTGCCGTCGGGGCGGTGCGGGGGCTCCGCCTCTATAGTCAGTTTCACTTTTGGGCCGCTCACTGGCTAGGCGGATCCCAGGAAGTTTAGACGGCCCCCAGTTCTCCAGGCGGCCGCACTTTGCTTTGTGGGCCCGGACTCCTCGGTCCCAGGAGTCACAGTGAGTTGTGGAGCCCCAGTGCCTGGGGTAGGGCACCTGAGTACTGGGAGGGGATGCTGGACCTCTGGGGTCGCCGACTGGTCCCAGCACTCTCCCAGGAAGGCTCACACTCCCAGACTGGCGTGGGGAAGCCTCAGGCCTCTGGGAAGGTTGCCCTTGACCGGCCCAGGGGCCTGGTGATGGGTTTGGGCTTAACTCCAACGTGGGCCCCCAGGTGCCTGGGCCTACCCTGGCATTTCTGAAGGCTCAGAGGCTCAAGGGCTTCCGGGCTTCCTCTGGGAGTGGCTGGCTCCCCATAGCTGCCTAGGCCTGCTTTGACCTCTGAACTCTGAAGCCTCAGGCTTGGACAGATAGCCCATGGAGCTCCTCACAGAAGGCCCTAGAGGACAAGGCCCGGACCTGGGGACACTCTGGCTGGGTCTTCCTGGGGGTTCCCGTGCTATACCCAGGAAGTGGGGACTTCTGTTACCACACCACCCCCCAGCCCTCTGAACTCCTGTGGCTGGCACATGGATCCAGGAAGCCCCAGCGCACAGGCCTTGCCCACCTTTCCTTGATGGGTGGGTGGCCCTAAGCCTCCTTGAGCTGACAAAGTCTCAAGGGGTGGCCAAAGTATGGCATCCCCAAGTCCCAGTTCTGACTGTTCCAGGACCTGTTCCCAGTGGCCACAACACAGATGGAGTGGCCTGTGTCCTGCTGAGGGTGGTGAGTGATGTCCCAGTCTAAAGGTGCTCAGGGCCCTTGGAGAGATGGACACATTGATTCTTTTCTGCTGAGGAGTGTGGGGGCAGGGGCTCTCTGTTCACCAGAGTCCTGAAACTGGCTGGGCAGAGCTACTCTGGAGAGAGCTCTGGCTTGTCCAATCCTGAGAGAACAAAGCCTGACCTGGCTGCCCTCCTCAGGAGCATGGTATCAGCCTTTGAGGGGATGGTCCGGAGCGTGGTCCGGGAGCTGGACCGCAGCGGGGAGCTCATTCCTGTGGACAGCCTTCAGAGCTCTACTGGCTTCCGGCCCTATGGCCTGGTGAGCAGGAAGCCCTCATGCTCCTGGTTCTGGAGACCCCGTTACAAGTGTGTCAACCTGTCAATCAAGAACATCCTAGAGCCTGATGCCCCAGAACCAGGTACCCAACCTGATGCTGAGACTGAGCCTGGCAGGGACTGGGGGAGGAACTGGTTGTCGCTGCCCGGCCTTGCTTTCATCTCTGGGGCCTCTGGGCCTCTGTTTCCAGAGACAGGGCCTTTTCAAAAATCCCACTCCCCTAGGAGAGGGACAGGGCAGTGCCTGGTGGGACAGCACCTCAGGTCTGGTCTTGCCCCAGGTCTGGAGTGTAGCGGCCCCTTCCTTTTCTACGATGCCATGGATGGGAAGCTGCAGGGCAAGGTGGAACTGGCAACCCCAGGGCAGGGGAAGATCTCAGGGGGGGCAGCAGTATCTGGCAGCTCCAGCGCCTTGATGGACGTATGCACCCTGCGTGTGGACCCCAACACCTGGGAGACCATGCACCAAGAAAGGTGGGCCCCAGAGGCATAGGATTCCTGCTGATCTCAGGCAGCCTCCCTCTTGAGGAGGGCCAGATCATGACCTTGGGGGCACCAGGACAGCCCTCAAGGCAGCTCGGCGCCCGTAGCTCAGTGGTTAGAGTGTTGGCCACAAACACTGGGGCTATTGGGTTCAACTGGGCCTAGCCTACTAAACAACAATGACAACAACAGCAACAACAAAAATAGGCAGGCATTGTGGAGGGTGCCTGTAGTCCCAACTACTTGGGAGGCTGAGGCAAAGGAATTGCTTAAGCCTAAGAGTTTGAGGTTGCTGTGAGCTGTGACCCTACGACGCTCTATTGAGGGCAACGCAGTGAGAGACTGTCTCAAAAAAAAAAAACAAAAAAAACAACCTTAAGGCAATGTCTGTGCTGGCACTAAGAGCAGGCCCAAAGACAGAGGAGTGCTGTGGCTGGCAGTGTGCTATTGGGGAAAGATGCTGGAAAAGCCATTTGGGGCCTCAGTTGCCAGAATGATATACCAAGGATCAGGCTGGGCCCGAGAGGTGTGGGAGTCCTTCAGGCTCTGTGGAGAGAAAGTGGAGTAGACACAGGGAAGGGAACTACTAGCTCACAGTGGAGAGTGCTTCCAGGGGTTCATATGAGTCCATTTTTCCCCACTGGGCCTTCCCCCTGCACTCCCTTCCTTCCCCCACACTGTTGGGAGAGGAGGTGCCCATGTCTGGGCATCCACAGACTCCTGGGGGCCCCTCTGCCTCAGCCCACCCAAGGGCAGAATAGCCATCGGGGGAGGGACATCTTTCTTGTCCTTCTAAGGCATGTACCCCAGTGATCCTCCTGCCCCTCGGGCCACAGGCGCCTGCGGCAGCCAGAACACAAAGTCCTACAGCAGCTGCGGAGTCGAGGGGACGATGTATATGTGGTGACAGAGGTGCTGCAGACACAAAAGGAAGTGGAAGTCACACGGACCCACAAGCAAGAGGGCTTAGGACAATTTGCGCTACCCATGGCCATGTGTGTGCAGGTCTGTGGCCAGGGCTTGGGGCACATGAGACCAGCTTCCCAGCAGCAGGGTTGGGCTCTGCCAGGTCCCCTCGGCACAGCTCTTGGCCTTGACCGTGGCTGAGATGCGGTTGCCCACCCTGTGCAGCCCACCACTGAGGGAGGGCCTACCACCAGCACCCAGCCTGCACCCATAAGTGCATGCCCAGTGCACATCCTTGAGCCCATCTCCATCCCTCAGGGTGAGGGCCAGGGTCACCTGAGCCGTAAGAAGACAGTTACCATCCCTTCAGGCACCATCCTTGCCTTCCGAGTGGCCCAGTTGGTTATTGGCTCCGACTGGGGTGAGCTGGGGCTGGGTGCCTCTTGGGTGTAGCTCTGTGGCAGGGAGGCCTGGGGAGGGCCAGCAGCTGGCTGCACTGCCTGGGTCACTCAGGGTGGCTGAGGGTCCTGTGCTCTGGCATGGGGGTGAATGGGCAGGGCCTGGACTGGGCAGGGGTATTCCCAGTGGTGAGGAATAGGCCAAGACCCCAGGGGACTGGCCTCTCCCTGTCCATTCCCACTTGCCTCCCAGACATCCACCTCTTCCCAGATAAGAAGCAGAGGACCTTCCAGCCCCCCACTACAGGTGAGGCAGAGGAGGCCTCCTCCCTATGTGCTCTGGGCACAGGTGGCCAGGCAGCCTCCTGAGGCAGGGACACTCCCACGTACCCACCAGGGGTGGCACAGGGATGGGCTGACCCTGGGCTCCCTGGGCTCCCTCCCTTCCTTGGGCAGCCAGTGCTAGGGGTGGGGACCAAGACTAGGAGGGCCTAGGGAAGGCTTTAGCCCTTTCTGCTTTGTATCCATCCTGCACTGATCAGCCTTGCCTTCTGAGAGTGCAGACAGCGGGGGGCAGGACATCTTTGGCCTCCTCTTGAAAAGGTCCATCTGTGGCCACCGAAAGTTCCTCACAGGTCAGTGCCCTCTTTACCACCTCTGGGACCCTAGGGAGGCTCTCCTTCTGCCCCCTGGGGTCTGCCCATGCTGCCCAAGGCTGTCCAGGGCCCTGTGGGACCCAGGCAACACCAGCCCTCTGTCCCAGCAGATGGACCCTCTGAGGAGTGGGAGGTCACTGACAACTTTCAGGGCCTAAAGGCCGAGGTGGCAGCCAGGTCCGTGGAGCTGGAGCACATGGAGAGGGAACTGAGTCGTCAGCTGTTGGGGGGCCTGGCAGGGGTGCTGCAGAACAAGCCAGCCCTGCAAGCATTAGAGGAGTCAGTAAGTGGGGGAGAGCTGGGAGTGGACAGGGCCTGCCCAGCCAGCTCAGGTTCATCTGCCCCTCCTACATCCACAGCTGGAGCAGGGCTTGTGCTGTGGGCAGTCAAAGCCCCTGGCTGGCCCAGAGAGTGCTGTCCTCGAGTGCTTGGTGTTCCCTTCTGGGGCATTGGTGGAGGAGCTTGCCATCCCCATCTTCTATCTGCTGGGGGCCCTGTCTGGTGAGCAGCCCCTGTGCTGGGGTAGGAGGAAGGGGGACAAGTGTCCCTAGCTGTGCCTTCTGGAGCCCCTCTCACTCAAGGTCTCTCCTCAGTGCTGAGTGAAACCCAGTGCATGCTGCTGGCCAAGGCGCTGGATACAGAGGCCCTGCCCAGGCATTGTGAGCTGGTGAGAAGATGTGGGGCTAGGGGCCAGGCTGGGCCTGGGGAGGGGGTGGTCGGGCCTGTGCAGGATGACTGGGACCCCACCTGACCAGCTGCACCCTCGCCTGGCAGGTGGGTAGCCTCTTGGAGCAGGCCCTGTGGC
The DNA here is from genome assembly GCA_963574575.1 of Galagoides demidoff. Lineage (NCBI taxonomy): Eukaryota > Metazoa > Chordata > Mammalia > Primates > Galagidae > Galagoides > Galagoides demidoff. The sequence continues at coordinate 38,189 of CAUYQV010002555.1, read as the reverse complement.
ACGGGTCCAACACTGTGTCCCTACCACCAAGGCTACTGGGGAGCGACTGGCAAGAGGGGGCACCTGCCTGGGTCCTGCTGGAGGAATGTGGCCTGGAGCTGCTGGTAGATGGCCCCCATGTGTGCTGGGAGCCGCAGGCCCAGGGCCCCACCTGCGCACTCTACGCCTCCCTCATGCTGCTATCAAGGTTGAGCCGGGAGTCCTGCTAGAGTGTACCGTGCATGCTAGAGCAGCTGTCCAGGCAGGGCAGTCTGGGCCCACCCAGCCGGAAACCCAGGATCCCTGCTCAACCGTGTGGCTCACTGACCATGGCACTGGGAGTTGGGGAAATTCAATAAATGTGACATGTGGAGGAAAGACTAGGTGCTGGGTCTCTCAGGGTCCTGGATCTGGGTGGTAGGGGTGGAGTGGGGACCACACCTGTGCAACCTCTGGAGGGGTCTGAGGCCCAAGGTAGAAATATCCCTGTAGTCTAGCTCCTTCTGTGCTGTGGGGCTCAGGGAAACCTGACCAGTGCCTGGACTTGTCTGCTTGGAGTGACCAGCACATGGCCGTGCCCACAGCCCACCCCCCAGCCCCCAGTGATGGGTAGAGTGAATGAGGCGAGGCAGAATCCATCAGGATAGGTCTGGATATGAGGCACTGAGAGAACACGGGACATACCACTGAAGGTCCACAGGGCAGGGTCTTGGAGAATTGGTGACCTGGACTAAAGACACCAGCCTTTGTTCAGAGGTAAGAGTGTAACTGGTACAAGAGGCCTGCTGGCCCATGCTATGCCCCTGGGAGTCCAGCACTTTCAGAGCCATCGACTTCACAGCTTGCAGGGACCCAGGAGAAACATGCAGCAGCTGACAGAGCCAGAGAACTTAGATAACCCGCATTGGCGGGGACTGCAGTCTACCCACTGCCATCACCCAGCCTCCACCCCACCAGGGTACACCATCAACCCATGCCTTACAGGACTTGCTAAAGAGAAGGGACAGTGGATTTGGCTATGGCTGGGACATTAAGCCTCCAGGAATACTTGAGATTCAAGTCCAATAATGAAATCAGTATTAAAACAGAAGATAGCAAACCCAGAATATCTCAGATCCAAGTTACAGACACCTTGAATCTGGCCACCCATATGCGGTGGAGTGAACAGCTCAATGCCTTTCAGTCTCATGGTCCTCCTTTGAAAACCAAGGACGAGGCTCGGAGCCTGTGGCTCAAGCGGCTAAGGCGCCAGCCACGTACACCTGAGCTGGCAGGTTCGAATCCAGCCCAGGCCCACTAAACAACAATGACGGCTGCAACCAAAAAATAGCCGGGTGCCTATAATCCCAGCTACTTGGGCGGTAGAGGCAGGAGACTCGCTTGAACCCAGGAGTTGGAGGTTGCTGTGAGCTGTGATGCCATAGCACTCTACCCAGGGTGACAACTTGAGGCTCTGTCTCAAAAAAAAGAAAGAAAACCAAGAACGCATGGGATGGGCACATCAGGTCCTGGAAGGCACTAAAGTGGGCACACGAGGGACTGCCTTTGGGGCCCTGAGACCTTCAAGGCCAGGCCGTAAGACAGGTTTTGGCCAGCCACATCCAAGCCCCATTTGGACAGTCCAGTGCTTTCTGAGCTCTCTGATGACACAGCCCATCAGAGCATTTGGGTGTCAAAAGTGAGACTGACCTGGCTGTGGCCAGAGGCTGCCTGTGAGAGGGGAGTGCACGTGTCAGGGTATAGCCACTCACCCTCAGATCCCAGTCCCCAGTCAGAAGACTTCCTTCTGGGCCCACCTGTGGTGGATCTGGTGGACTTGGCATAAACCTCACACACCCTGGGCAGGGAGTCCAGTGTGGCTGCCAGCAGTTGGGTAGGTAGACACGTACTTAAAATAGGCAGATGGATCATACAAAGCCTGTGCTCCCAATGCCTGCTGTAGGATGGGCATAGGTGCATGGCTATAGGGTGCTACCTTCTTGGCGTCTAAGTTAGTCCACCATGCTGTGGGATGCAGAGCACCTGAACCTTGTGGACATGATGTGTCTTACAGGCTCATTCCAGGGTCTGGTTCTCAGATGAGGGAGCCAGGTGAGCGGGGGGCTGGGCTGCCACTGAGGGGATCCATGCTGGCTGCATCCCAAAAGCCATCCCCAGGCTTGTGCAAGGCCATACTTTCTATGGGTACCCCTGGCGGGGATCCCCACAATCTTCTTTGCTCCCTCCCTCTTTCCTTTACTGGGTATCTGCAGCCTCCTGGCCTCTACAGGATTTCCTCATACAGGCAATCTGCAGGTTAGGAATAAGATAGGTTCTATAGGTTTGTTCTTAAGTTGAATTTATATGTAAGTTGAAACAGGTACATTTACCTATTATCTGTAATAGCCCCTGTTCATAAGCGTGAGTCATACATCACTTGATGTTTGTAACTTGGGACTGTCTGCACATTTCTTGTATGTTTAATTCTGTTTTGGCATCTGCTTTGAAGGACCTGAGCAAATCCACCAAACTTTGCCCCTGGCTCCACAAAGAGCCCAGTCCTAGCCTGCCCTGAGGATGATCTACAAAGAAACCCAACCCCAGTCCTGAACTCCAACCCTATCTATCCAGCAGTGTTGGAGCTGAGGAAAGCTTTTCTTTGTCTTAGGGGAAACCCAGCCTGAACCCAGGCACAACCTCCACCCTAAACCTGCCTGACCTTAAAAACCCTGCTGCCAGACTAACCCTCACCTCAGGCCACACCAGTCTTTAACTACCTGTTACCCCAGCCGAGGCCAGATCTTGAGCCAGTCAGCTCATCCTAACCACATTCTCAGATGGATATCAACCTCTTCCATCCATATGTGTTTGTTTTTATTTTTTTGAAAGTCTCACTCACTGTCTCCAGGCTGGAGTGTAGTGGTATCAGAGCTCACTGCAGACTTGAACTCCAGGGCTCTAGCAATCTTCCTGCCTCAGTCTCCCAAGTAGCTGGGACTATAGGCACTCACCACCACACTGGGTAATTTTTTAATTTTTTGTAGAGATGGGGTCTTACTATGTTGCCCAGGCTGGCCTCAAACTCCTACCCTCAAGTGATTCTCCCACCTTGGCCTCCTAAAGCACTGGAACTGCCAATGTGAGCCACTGTGGCTGGCTTTCATATGGGAGCTAGGGAGACAGTGAGGGAAAGACCCCATTCCTGCCCCTGCTGGGCCTAGTCTTGGGAAGGCCCCAAGCTTTTATGAGGCTGTGCACACTCTGGTGTGTGTGTGAGGTGGCTTCTCTAAGGAGCCTGGAAAGAGGCCTTGCAGAGTAATAACATTTTCAGGCAGGCATTGAGGGTGGAGGAGTCCACCAAGCAAGGCCTGGAAAGGCCTTTCTCTTATGTATCCAGGTACACATTCCTCATTCAACTCTGTGCAGGGTGCCAGGTGCTGCCACAGGTGCCCAGTCTGGTGGGGGAAGGCATGCAGGACCCATACCCAGGCCCACAGGTACAGTTGAGGCAGGGGGAAGTCAGGGGTATCTTCTGGAGAAGGCCATGTTCTGGTTGGACTTGACATGATGAAGCAGGGGTTGGGGGAATGTTGGCCAGGCTGACAGGTGACAGCAGGTGTTAACAGTACAGTTCTACTTTTTTTTTTTTTGACACAGAATCTCACTCTGTCACCCAGGCTAGAATGCAGTGGTGTCAATCTAGCTCATAGCAACCTCAAACCCCTGAGCCGAAGTGATCCTCCTGCCTTAGCCTAAGTAACTGGGCCTACAGGAGCCAGCTGCTATGCCTGGCTAATTTCTCTAATCTAATCTCTTTTGGTAGAGATAGGGTCTCACTCTTGCTTAGGCTGGTTTTGAACTCCTGAGCTCAAGGGATACTTAGAGGGTCCGAGTCAGACCCCTGATCCCCTAACTGGTCTCCTAGAGTGCTGGGATTACAGGTGTGAGCCACCACACCCAGCCTAGGTCTACACTTTTTGAGCAGAGAGAACATAGGCCAGGGACTTCCAGATGCCAGCAAGAACGGGCACGGGGCAAGAAGTAAGAGTGATGGTTACAGGGATGGCTGGGAAGGCCCCAACAGGCCTCAGAGCCAGGGCCAGGCAGGACTTCCACTTCCCAAGTGGAAGCCTGGGAAGGGGCAGGAGGCCTGTGGGGGCACCAGTTTCAATGCCCTCACCAGGCCCAAGGTTGGGGTGTAGGGCACACTCCAGAGGACTGTTAGAACAAGAAGCCAGGTGGGGGCAGATGCACCCATGTGTGCAGGGAGAGGGGTGAGACAGAAGATGCTAGCTGTCTTTCGCTGGCACATGGCTGTCAAGGTGGTGGGTACCTGGAGAGGAGTCCTAAAGGTTAGGCACCAGAGTCCAGCGCCAGGCCCAGGGTGCCCTTCAAGCAGGGCAGGGACTGGACCCAGTGTGGGCGGAGTGTCCTAGTCAGACCCCTGATCCTCAGGCTGGACGCAGTCCGGAGCAGCCCCAGCGGCCAGCGAGGCTACGGCGCTGGAAGGGGCTGTCAGCGTAGACTGGAGGGGGCCGGGTGGGCAGGGCACGGATTGGGGCCAGGCGGAGGAGGAGGGGGCCACTGGGCTGGCTCTGGGCATGGGTCAGCAGTGCCACCTGCTGAGCGGACACTTGTGCTGCTGCAACCACGGCTGGCTGGGGGTCGCTCTGCAGCTGCCCCAGGTCTGTGAAGAGAAGGAGGCTCAGGTGTGGGAGGGGCACCTGCCACCTCCAGGCTCCCCCCACCCCACCCTGAAGTTGAGTCCTCACCCTGAAATAGGGAGTCCAGCAGGTTCTGGCAGATGCAGTCAGGGCTTGCATGATGAACAAGGAGGCCTGGACCACAGTGAACCTGTGAGAGCTGCCCCACACCCCAGCAGGGAGGGGCTGGCCCAACTCCCTGAGCCCTGGTGCAAGGGACAGTATGACCACAGGACTTTCTCACCTATAAGCACGGTGGCTGCATGGCGCAAGGGGTCCTCTGGGCTCCGCAGGTATCCCTGGGTCTGGCTCAGGAAGTTGGGCACGTGGCTGGGGTATTGCCTAATCTAGGGACACAGGGGCTCATGGCAGGATAGGAAGTTGCAGAAGTGAACCTAGGGCCTGCGGTACCACAGGGAACCCCCAAGGCAGGGCAACATGGCTGGGAGCCTGGTGACCAGGTCTAACTGCAGTGGAGACTCAATTGGGGTGCCCTGGTGAATACAGGAACAAGCTGCAGCTGCACACCCCTCACCCTCACCACGCTTTCCCACTGACCAGGCGGTGACAGATGCGGCTCAGGGCCTCAGGGCTGTCGTAGTGGGCCACAGTGACCATATCCTCTAGCAGGCCCCAGCAAAGGGCCTGGTCACAGCGGGCCAGGGTCCACTCTGAGCTCTGGGATAGGGGAAGAGAACAGGATTGGGGGTCCAGGAAGTGGCAAGAGGTAGGGGGTGGCGGGAGTGGTCAGAATGAGGGATGAGAGAGTCCAGGGCAGGCCAGGAAACTGACAGCCTATGACCCCTACACCTGAGGTCCTGGGGGACCCAGAGGTGGGTTTTTGGTTTTTTTTTTGAGACAGAGTCTCACTACTTCGCTGCTGGTAGAGTGCTATGGTACCGCAACTCATAGCAACCTCAAACTCTTGGGCTTAGCGATTGTCTTGCCTCAGCCTCCCTAGTAGCTGGCAGTACAGGCTCCCCCCACAACCCGACTATTTTTTGTTACCATTGTCTTTGTCGTTTAGCCGACCCTGGCCAGGTTTGAACTCTCCTGCCTCGGTGTATGTGGCTGGCGCCCTAATCACTGAGCTACAGGCTCCGAGCCTAACCCAAACAGAGGTCTTGACTCATAATCTTCCTTGGGAAGGTGAGGTGGGAGTGGGGATGGGACAGAGGTGGGAGGCGGCTGACCTCAGCAGTGTCCCGGCTTGAGTCGTGCAGGCGCAACAACAGCGGCATGAGACACTGTAGCACCAGTTTCCTTAGGGGACCACGGAGCCCCAGCCGCAGCCCGCCCCGGCCCCGGCGCACCAGCGTCCCCAGGAGCCCCACAGCTGAGGCGCGGACTGAGTCTCGGGCCTGCGTGAGAAGGCGCGATCAGGGCAGGTGGGAGGGAGAAGACTGAGAAGTTGGGAGAGGTGGCCAGTGTGAGCGAGGAAGAAGGCGGCCCAGGAAGGCTGAGACTTGAGGCGGAGCCTGGAGCGGTGCCTGGTTGGGGAGCCCCTAGACCCTGGAGGGGAGGGGCCTGGGGGACAGCATGTGGGCGGGGGCGGGGCAGGAGCTAGCAGGCCCGAGGCCTCGGCTCACGTCGTCCAGCAGCCGGGGAAGGCATGGGCCCAGTTCTGTGCTCAGGAGCCGCACTGGAGCCCGTGGCCGCAGGAGGAGCCTCCGCAATGCGCCCAGTGCTGCTCCCACGAGCCTTGCGTCGCCCTCGCCCAGCGCCCCCAGGAGCGCTGGTAGCAGCGTACTTATGTGCCGCACCTGCTGGGGCAGGGAGTCGTAGTCACCCCCTAGCAAACGTCTCCCGGGCCCCTCCCAGTCCAGCTTCTCACCTTCCCCCGACTCAGCGCGAGGTGGCCGAGGCCAAGCAGGCCCAGCCAGCGCACAGTGGGCTCCGGGTCGCTCTGCCAAGTGAGGAGCCGCTCCAGGATGACCTCCTCCCGCAGGAGCCGTGCGGTGGGCGGGCTCTGCAACAGCTAGGCGAGGAACACCCAGTCAGCGCTCTGGGTCCCCGTGCAGGCCGGCGCCACATCGGGCCCAAGTTCACCCCTCACCACTCATCTGGGGAGCAGACTCACTCCGGTGAAGAAGGCCATAGCTGTGAGGCGCTGCAGGTCGTTGGCGCTGCGCAGCCGGGGAAGCAAGTCTGCGAAGAGACCTCGCAGGTGGTGGTCCGCGTGCGCCACCATGGCACTGGGGTGGGTGGAAATGGGAGCTCCACCTCCACTTGGGGGCTCATCCCTCATGGAATTCCCCATACGACCACCACCCTCATGCCCTTGACCCCTGCCCAGCACCTGGCCAGCAGCAGGACACCCTCCAGGTGGGTGTGGGCTCCCACCAACCTCTTCCAGCCTCCTGCCTGCTCCATGCATGTGACCACCATGCGGCCCCCATCCCCAGTGAGCAGGGCCTTCAAGGCCTCCAATGCACAGCTGTAGGTGGGAGCAGCAGGTGAGCAGGCAGTGGGGGCGAAGAGGGCACTGTCAGTCCCCACTTACCCCAGTGTTGCCTCGCACCTGGCATGGCTGTGTGGTGGCCCTCCGTGGGACAGGACCCAAATCTTGGGAGTATCAGGGGCATGTGAGTGGCTGTGAGCCAGCTCATGCAGCTGTGTGACCAGTGCCAGCAGCAAGTGCGGGTAGAAGCCCCGTGTGGCTCCCACACATCCTGAAATGGCCAACATCTCCCCAAGAGCACGTGTGGCCTGCAGGGTAAGGGCCCATTCAGGCCTAGGCATGCCCTGAGCCACTTGTGCACCTTGAGGGGTAGGCATGCCTCACACAGGACAGGACAGAGCCCCAGACACACATGGGGCATTCTGGACACGCATGGCTTGGTGTGTGTGTGGGGGGACCTGCTGCCCACCACACCCCTACCCTCAGGTTCTGACTTTCTCATTCACTTTGGCCTAGCAGTGCCCCCTGGCAGTGCTGGCTGGAGCCACCTACCGCCAGTGCCTCCAGCTTGGGCCCCGCTGTAGCCTTCAGCACCCACAGTAGTTGCACCAACACCTGCCCATTTACGCGCTGGTTACGGCTTAGACTGCGCCAGAGCTCAGCTGCTGCCCTACTGGTTGGAGGCTGGCATGAGACAAGGGTTGGGTGCAGCACTGGATAGTAATAGGACGCAGGGAGTCTCTGGGCTGTAGTGGAGGCAGCCACTAGAACTCTATCAAGGGAGAGGCAGGTGAACCAGCCCCCTCTCCTGACCCCCCCAAATCCCACAAAATAGGTGGCTGCACAGACCACAACGCTGCCACTGATGACATCACCTGTTGTGTGGGGACCTATCAGAGTTCTAACAGGTCAGTGATAGTGAAGCAAACTTGGCATTAAAAGTTACCTCAGAGAATAGGATCAAGGCCAGGGGCAGCAGGGCCAGCAGCCACCCAGCACCCTTACCCGCTCTGAAATACAACCCCAGCTGGTCTCCAGGGTCCACTGGAGATGGAAGGCCAGCCCCGAGACAGGAACCCAACGCCTGAGACCTCTAGGTGGGAGCACTAGGGGGAGATTGTAGAACTAAAGGTGGAGGGTGAAGGACAGAATAAAGTTTCTGCTCCCTTAACAGCTTGGGAGCAGACTCTATGCCCAAGCGGGAAAGAAGCCACATGGGCTGCCACAGGGAAGGGCAGGGCAGGTGGGTTACCAGTCAAGGGGCAGCGAGCGAGGTAGCAGCGCACACACCACGTCCCTTGAGTGCTCCAGGGCCAGTGCAGTCAGCACCCGCAGGGCTGCCCGCCGGGGCCTCCCCTCAGCCAGGCTGGGCACTTGTGCCAACAGCCCGGACACCAGAGAATGCACCTGGTGTGTAGGGACCCACGTCAGGCCCGAGACCACCTGACCAGCGTCCCGCTCCCACCAGTCAGGAGCAGCCTAGAGGGGCCCCCGCAGGGGGTCTCTCAGGTAGGAAGGGGTAGGGGCTGACCTGGTCCTCCAGCCGTGCCCCATGGACCTCCAGGGCTGAGGACAAGGTGAACGCTGTTACCTGGGTCCCTGCAAAGCCAGCCTCCTCCAGGCAGGCAGCCGTGTACAACGCAAGGTCTGCGAGAGCCCCCTCCTCCCAAGAAGTCTGGGAGGCCTAGGGCAGAGGGTGGGATGTTTGAAGTCCCAGAGCCTTTTCCAGCCTCCCCACCCCTCCCAGCTTCCTACAAAGTCCTGTGCCCTTCCTTCCTCCCTAGCCCACTTACCCTGACCTTCCCCCCGATCTGACACCCCTCTGTCCATCTGGCATCCTCCTGAACTCAAGAGAGGAGCCAGGAGCCCCCAGGCCCACCCCTACAGCATCCCTTCCCTTGCCTCTCACCTGGTGGGATCCCTGCTCCGGGGCACTGTTTGGGGAGCAGGGCACACTGCCAGCTGTGGGGGCAGTGGCCCCACTTCTAGGTTCAGCCTTGGCAGTGAGGCCAGGTACCTGGGCCTGGGGCTCAGCCTCATGTTCAAGCTCCCAGGGCTCAGGCAGAGGGCCCGTGAAAGGGGGTCCCTGGGGCTGCCTCTGGCTGGCCCTGATCCCTTCAGCCAGAGCTGTCAGGGTGAGAGCCCCCACTGGGGCCCGCTGGGTGCGGTCCCACATACCCCCAGCCAAGGCTGCCCCAGCCTGTAGTACCTGTCCTGTTCCTCCTGGGAAGTTGTGCCCAGGCCTGACCTAGAAGCAGGCCCCAGGCGGGACCAGGGGCGGGCTCTCAGACAGGTGTGGTGGTGTGTGTGTGTGTGTGTGTGCTCTGTGAGGAGGGGACTGGGTAGCTACCTGGAGGTGCCTGCTGTGGGCTTGAGAATGGCCTTCCTGCCCAGGCTGCTGGAGGCCAGTGGTCAGCCTGAAGCCTGAGTGTCTACAGTCTGGCTTTACCCACCAGGGTCCTGGGCAGGATCTCTAGGAGGTGGCAAATCCACAAAGGGGAATAGGGGCCCTTAACCCTTACTACCAGCCCCTCTTAGCCAGGGCTCAGAGCAGTTGTGCATATCCCTGAGGAGGGCCCACAGGGTCCCACCCAGAGCTAAGGCCTGACTCCAGCACTCAGGAAGCAGCAGGGACCCCACTGAGCCTGCCCCATTAGACATCCTGGAATGGACATGAGTAGGTGAACTGTTATCATCTCTGAGCTCAGGGCAGCCCAAGGAGGGGAGGACCAAACAAGGCCAGAGGAGCTGCTGCCTCTTGTGGGTGCCCACTTTTGTTGGGGTGGGACCCTCTGGGTCCTGGCCATTTCTGAGGTGGTGTCCCCCACCCCCATCTGGGAGTGCACAGCTAAGACTGGTGCCCTGTGGGTACCTGGGGCATGTGTAGTAGTCTATGTCTGTCTCTTAGTTCACACTCTCTGGGCTGGCCTGACCAGGCCTCTGCCCCAAATCCCCACCTGTGCCCTCTCCCAACCACACAGGGGGTGCTGCCTGGCTCAGTGCCCTGTGGAGCCAGATGAGCTGGTCTGGTGGAATACCTGGGCGGGCAGAGGTGCTCCTGGAAGCACCCCAGACAAACAGCATTCTCCCCATGCTCTTGCCTATCTGTGCCACCTCAGGCTGCCTGGACAGAAGCCCAGGCTCCTGATTTCCACTTCCTGCCACGCCTGGAGCCTCTCCTGAGCAGTTCTCTATAGCCCCATTACCAGGGCTGATGGAGCCCTGAAACTAACTTGCTGGCACAGAGGCAAGGCCAGCCCCATGAGCAGCCATGCAGGCCTTGTTTGCAGCTCACTGGGCTCCTGGAGTCTGTTTCTCCTCTACCCTTCCTCCCCTTCTCCGGCTGCTGGCTCAGGCACCAAAGCTCCAAAGCCAATGCCTAGGTGGCCAATGACAGATGCCAGGGTTGTGAGGCTGGGAGCAGTGACAGCAGGAGACACCAGATTCTCTCTTTTGGCTTGGGAAGTTTGAGATGTCCTTAAAGGCCCCAAGCCAGGGGGCAGTGCAGGCATGGATACCCTCCATCTGGTACTGGCCCCACCACTCCCAACCTCCATCTGATAAGGACAAGTCTTCAGCAGACTTGTGAAAGTGGACACTGGCCCTCCCCCTACCTGAGGCTCCGGCTGCTCCAGTGTCAGGTTGGGCTCCCCAAAGCCCAGCTCCCTGTCCCAGCGAGGGACACCCCTCGCTGCCCTTCAGGTTTCCACCCAGGGCTGTCTCCCCACTCTGGCTGGACCTATTCTTCCTTTGGGAGCATGAACCCTGATTTCTTTTTCTTTTCTTTTCTTTTTTTTTGAGACAGAGCCTCAAGCTGTTCCCCTGGGTAGAGTGCTGTGGCATCACAGCTCACAGCAACCTCCAACTCCTGGGCTCAAGCGCATCTCCTGCCTCAGCCTCCCAAGTAGCTGGGACCACAGGCGCCCGCCACAACAACTGGCTATCTTTTGGTTGCAGCTGTTGTTGTTTGGTGGGCCTGGGCTGAATTGGAACCTGCCACCTTAGGTGTATGTAGCTGGTGCTTTAGCCACTTGAGCCACAGGCGTCGAGCCTGAACCCTGATTTCTGACTATACTCCAGCTCTGGAGACGCTGGGGAACCAAGCTGAGAGTCAGACTGGGCAAACAAATGACACATGACGAGATGTAGAGGACAGCAAGTAATTCATGTTGTCTCCAGGCAGCTCCTACCACCAGGATTCTCACAGGGGCCCTCCCCGCAGACTGTCCACCAGGTCGTGCAGCTTCTGTGACAGTGCTACCTGCAGGAAGAGAGATGCGATGGGTGGCTGTGGGGGAAGAGGGTCCAGGGCAGGCAATGGGGCTCCTCCCACCTGGTACTGTGTAGGGCTCTGCAGCCTCCTGTGCTCAGTGCTGAGGCGGCTCAGGGACAGCTGGGCAAAGGCCCTGGACTCTGCCAGTGACGGCAGTGGCTCACATGGCTGCAAGAGGAGGTAAGGCTGGCTTGGGTCAGGGTTCAATTGTGGCCGAAGGTGCAGAATGAGGGGTTGGGGTAGGGGCAGTTACCTGTCCCTGATGGACCCAGAGTCGCAGCAATGGCTCCACCTGGGCTGGCCTTACAGTACGGGGCTCCTGAGCCCCCCGAGGCCAAACCCTTAGCTCCTGCCCAGCCTTTGGAGGTGGCTCTTCTGACAACTGCAGCAGGTCTAACAGCAGAGACCCTTGGAGGGGGTAAGATCAATGTGGGGTACATGCATCCTTAAAAGTGAGCAAGAGAGGGGTAGCACCTGTGGCTCAGTGGGTAGGGCGCCGACCCCGTATACCAAGGGGGACAGGTTTGAACCCAGCCCTGGCCAAACAAAAAATAAATAGCTGGGCATTGTGGCAGGCGCCTGTAGTCCCAGCTACTCAGGAGGCTGAGACGAGAGAATCGCCAAAGCCCAGGACTTGGAGGTTGCTGTGAGCTATGATGCCACGGCACTCTACCAAGGGCAATAAAGTGAGATTCTGTCTTTTTAAAAAAAAAAAGAAAGAAAGAAACAAGAGAGAGATGGGAGGGTACTCACCATCGGAGCCAAGGAGCCGGAAGGCAGCCTTGCTCCCTGGCAAGGTCTGCTTCTCAGGGTCCTCGGTCAGCTTCATTCGAGGCTGGCCTCCCACAGACACCAGCTGCAGGGCAAGCATGTTGAGGTGGCCCCTTATCCCCACCATCTTCATTGCATCCCCCATCCATGAGCCCTTAGACCCGCCCCCACCTTATAGACACAGCCCAGAGAAGGCTGTTGAGGGCAGGTGACTACGCTGGTGCCAATGCCAATGACGTTCACCTCGCTGCCCTGGGGGGAGAGAGGAGGTGGCAGTGAGCCCAACCAGGACCTCCACAGGACTCCGGGCCCTCCTCAGCACCCTCTGCCTGCCCCTCCTCCCCCCACCTCCTGGACTAGCCGAGCCAACTCCTCTTCATCAATGTTGTTGCTGACAGCGATGGGGACTGACTCCAGCCAGGGCACCTGGAAGCTGGGATGTGGGTGGAACAAGGGGAGGGGCGGGAGAAGCCCCCTCAGATTTTCCTGATTCACTGTGGGCTCCCCATCCCCTTGGGCACACCTACATTTGGCCCCCTGCATCCGGCCAGAGGCTGTAGCACCACCCCTAAAACTAGACCAGAGTCCCTCCCTCCCTGCCCCCTCTATGTCCTAGCTCCCCAAGGGGTCTCTGGGCAGGCACATGCCTCCCTAAGGCACTCACTGGGCTGCAGCGGCCCGGAAGACCCCACGGACCTCCTGGGCCAGCTGAAGCAAGTCACCACTGTCCAGCCTTACACCCACGGCCCGATAGCCCAGCTCCCCTAGTGCGAGGGCTACCGCCAGGAAATTGGGTACACCACTCCTGCAGGAGTGGAAGAAGGAGTCAGGAGCTGCTGCTTCTCCGTGGAGCCCACCCAGAACACCGGGGGCTCACCTCCATACGCTGTAGGAATCCAACAAGCCCTGGAAGGCCTGGGGAAATGCCAGTGCATAGGCCACAAAGGCTGCCCTCTCCCCTGGGTGCGGTTCCTGCACCCCCAGCCCCAGGTGGGCACACACCCGCTCCAGCCACTTCTGTACATTGGCAGCCAGGTCCACCCCAGGGCCCTCACTGGAAACTGGAGCCAAAATCTGTGGAGCCAGGTGGTTGAAGATCTGGGTCCCAAGGCGAAAGGCAAGGCCTGGGAGTGGCCAAATATGCCCCGGGCTGAGGGCAAAGGTAATACACACTGGCTTCCAGGTAGCACTCTGGCTACTTGCCCAGTGTACACAGATGGGCCTGGCCCACCCCCTCCCTGGGGTTGAGAGGATTTGCTGACCGGGTCAGGGGGCACCTCACTGCCTGAAAAGGAGGTGATGAAGGAGTGGGCCAGGGTCCCAGCCACTGGAATGCCCCGGAGCTGCCCGGCAAGCACATTACTGCTGCTGTCGAAGCCTGGGGGAGGGAGTCAGTCCAGATTGGGGGACTCCTGGTGTGAGGCCTCCTCCTTCCCAGTCCTTGCCTCATCCCCTCAGGCCCTCACCACCAAGGTAGCTGTAGGTGGAGGCTGTGAGACCCCCATTTGGGCCCTGAGCGCGTCGCAGGCCCATCTCTAGTAGCCGCTTCTCTGGTCCAGCAATCAGTCGGAGCCTGGCTGCGTTGGTGGCCACCAGGCTATGGGGAACAAGAGGACAGGAGACAGGGGTGAGATTCCTGACAAAGTTACCTGGGGCCTGGAGTTCCAGCCCTGGAGCTTCACCCTCACCCACTATGTCCTGGCGAGCTCCCACCAGAAGAGCCAGCAGGAGGCCTCTCCCTATGCTGGGGACCCCTGGGTCTCCACCCAAGAGCTCCGCCCTGGGGGTCACAGGGCCCGCCCCTCAGTCCTGCTTCCTACAGGGAGCCCCATACCACCTGGCATAGCTGACAAGGCACAGCAGCGGAGTTTCCAGCAGCTGCACTACCAGAAGCGGCCCGGACACCTGCAGCAGTGGTACCTGCGGGGGATGGGGCTACGTCTGTCAGCTCTGGTAGCGACCTGTCCCAGGCCGCCCTTCCCTTCCGTCCTGCTCACTCTGCACTCACGCCAGGGAAGGCGAGGGAACCCTCAGGCAAGGCCCGCACTGTCACCCCAGAGCAGTCGAGGGCACGAAGGTGCTCGAAGAACGCGGGGTCTGTGTCTGCGGGCAGCACAGAGGCCAGGAACTGCACGTCTGGGAAAGAGAGGCATCGCGTTGTGGAGAGTGCGTGCCCGGAACCAGGGGCGCCCCGTCGGGCTAGAAGAGTCCGGCTGGGTCGCGGGGGCAGCGTGGGGGCTACCTGCGTCCCGCAGGCGGAAGTCGTGCAGGAAGCGCACGCAATCACGCAAACCCGCTGCCAAGGCAAAGGCGCCTCCAAACGGGCACCGGCGGAAGAAGAGCTCGAACTCAGCGTGAACCTGCGCACGGCCTGCGCGCCAGTAGCCCAGCGCCATGGTGGCCTGGTAGAGGTCGGTGAGCAGCGGCTGTGACGCCGCGCTCCCCTCGGGGTCCCACTTGGCTGCCATCAGCCTCACTCGGCCCTGCTCAGCCCCGCTTTCCGGACTCTGGCTTGGCTCAGCCCGCCCTCGTGACGCACCCCAGCCAATGGCGCGCCTCCTGGGCGGCTTGTCGTAAACCGGTTCAGGACAGGAGGGGCTGAGACACCGGGGACGTCCTCCTTTATGAGCAACGGCAACAGGCAATGCGGACAAGATGCTCAGAGATCACAGCAGCTGGATCCCGGATGGTGTGGCGGACATTACCCAGGCTCTACCCGAGGGCTGAGGTCCTTTGAGCATGGCCAGGTTATGGTCACCAAGGAAGCTCCCCGCAGCAGCCTGGGCCACTTTCTCCGGGTCGTAAGTGCTGCTCAGAACTAGCCACAGGGTTGGGAGAGTACAGGACAGATCCAGAAGGGCTTCATCCCTACCCCACCCAAGAGCAGCCAGCGTTTTCCCAGGACCCGGGATGAGAACAGGTTGCAGCACCAGGCTTGCAACACAGGGATGGGGCCAACTACCCGGGAAAGGGCCAGAGAGCCACTTACCCCCAGCTGGCACCAAAAAGGCCTTGTATGGTTATGAAGGCCCTGTCAGTGTGCCCCAGGGTGAGGGCTGTAAATTTCTCTAAAAGTTTTGTGGGCTGAGTCATGGCCTGTCACACAGGTAGCTGTCCAATCCCCTTTGACTAGGGGCCTGGAGGACACCAGCTGACAGGAAGTAACCACAGCCACATGCACACCTCTAGGTAGACATGGGCTGTAGCCATGCTGGGCCAGTCTGGGGAGGGTCTACCACCAACACAAGTAATGACCACACAGCATTGCTGGGGTAGGGAGGAAACAAGACAGGGGGCTACAACCTGGTCATAAGGGGACATAATGGGAAAAAGGATGGGTACAGGTGTCCAGCAGGTAGGGGGATCAGACCACAGAAGGGGCAGTGCCTCCCAAGAGCTACAGAAAGAAGTCTGGACTTTATTCTATATCCTAGATATGGTGGGATGTGTGCAGGGTTTCAAATGGGTCAGGGGTGGGGCACAGGATCTTGGTCATAGCAGCAGGGCCAGGACCACTGCTGGGCCTTCTTTCTTCCCTGAACAGTTCCAGGTGTGCACTATGCTCCCATGCCTTGGATGGTGAGTGGAGAAACAGCTAAGCCTGTTTCTGAAGAGCTTTAATTGGACTTGGCACTTGCAACAGAATGCCCTGGTGCAGGAGCTGTGGGCACAGCTGGCCCACAGGGAGATGAGAGCAGGCAGAGGTGAGCCAGGGGTGAGATCACAGGGCCACAGATGGGAGTGGGAAGGTGGAGAATGACCAGGACAGGAGCCAGAGAGCAGGAGGCACAGTCTTTATTCATGGCAGGGCCACACGCACGCACATGCTTGTTAGGCTTCAGATTTTGTTGAAAGCTGCAATGTCCACACTCTGCACCTGAGGAAAGGTGGGGGAAGTGACTATGGTGGTGCCTGCACCCCAGAGAGGCAGGTGTGTGTCCCAGGGTTACCCCAGCTCCCATTCACCCTCCTGGTCTTGATGGCCACTTACATGCTCCTCAAACTTGGTTATCTCTTCTTCTAGCAGGTCAGTCCCGACCTTGTCGTCCTCCACCACACACTGGATCTGCAGCTTCTGGATGCCATAGCCCACAGGCACCAGCTTGGATGCCCCCCAGACCAGTCCGTCCAGCTGGATGGAGCGCACACAGGCCTCTAGCTGGGCCATATCTGTCTCATCATCCCACTGTGGGCAAGAGGTGGAAAGGTTGGAGCCAGCCAGCCTCAGAAGCCTCTAAAACACCATGGGAGAACTCTGCCTACTCCAATGTAGAAGCACTGTGAGGATACAATTGTTTCCTTAAAGGGCCTCCTTTAAACAATCTAAATTTATACTGCTCTATCTCCAAGTCTCCGTTCTTATCCCACAATTTCTAAATCTGGCTTTAAAGTCTGACTAGAACCCAGGATGGTAGAGGGTCAGAGCACATGGCATCCCCTGCCCAGCAACTAAGGGACTGGGCTGGACCCTTGGAAACGCTAGCCCTGCCTCACTCACAGGCTTGACATCCAGCAGGATGGAAGACTTGGCTACCAGCGCTGGCTTCTTGGCCTTCTTTTCTGCATACTGCCGTAGCCGCTCCTCCCGCAGTCGGGCTGCCTCTTTGTCTTCTTCCTCATTGTCACTGCCAAACAGGTCAATGTCGTCGTCCTCATCATCCTCGGCTGGTGTGGCCACCTTTTTGGCTGGAGGCTCCACTTGGCGCATGGGAGACACATGCTGGGGAATGGAGGGCATGCTGAGCCCTGGTTGGTTGGGCTGTTTTTCTCCAGCTCTTATGGACCCCAGGCCCCTGTCCTACTATGGGGATTAGTCTGCACATGCCTATAAATCCTGTTAGGCACCTTAAGGACCCTAGCCACAAGGTCCTCATTGTTGCCAGAGCCAACCTATAGTGCCAGGTCTTAGAGGAGGACACTCACCTGGGTTTGTGGGGCTGTGGCCCGATGGCTGGGTGAGCTCTTCTCCAGCACACTCAGCCGGGCCTCCAGCTTGGAGAAAGCCTGCTGCAGGTCCTGTACCACTGCAGGGACAAGGGGACAGGTCAGACGCAGGGGCTGGGCTAGCCTGGGCTGCCCCCAGATCCCCTAGGCCCCAGAGCCTCACCGCCTCGCAGGCTCTGGTTCTCCACTTCCAGACTGGCGATCCGGGTGATGAGCTCACTGTGGTCTCCACCAGGGCCACTGGAAGCCCCAGGGCCTGAGCTCTGCAAGGTTAGGTGGGAGTAGGGGGCTCAGTGTCCCAAGTTTCTCCTAGGGTCCCCTCATTCACAGCTATTTACAAGCAGAGCCTCAAGGCCAGGAAGGAGGGCCCTCAGAGGCTCCAGTCAGACCCACAGGATCTATCTGCCATGCTCAGGACTATGCTGGAACTTACAGAAAGAAAACCCAGGAACCCCCTCCCTGCTGACACCTAGCCTACCTTTATTGGTAGCAAAGACCTGTTGCCACAGATTATGAAATCTGCAGCCAAGCTGCAATCACAGGGCTCAGGGCAACCCAGACATGAAGGCAGCATGGAGCTCAGAGCCATGGCTGCTACTGCCTGGCAAAGCCTTGAGGTGGCAGCAAGACTTACAGTCCCAGAGTAGCCTGGCTCAGGTTTCAGGGGGACCATGACTACCACCCTATGCTCTGAGCAGGAGGGGAGAGCAGTTGAAGGCCACCTGGCACAGGGGGAAGGACAGAAGCATAGCCAGCAGCCAAGGGCACCACACTGCCCCAGACACAAACCTGCAGTCCCACCAGGCCAGGCTCTGAAGCTCTGGGTGACGGTTTGCCACAGCTTAGCCTGATTTATGCCTCAGGGACCTAGATAGACTTCTTGTCTCCTGTCTCAGGCCACTGAGTGGTCCTCAGTGAGATCTATACACATGCTAAGCACTCAACAGAGTACACAGCCCAATGGAATACCTAACGATGGGGTGCCTCGTGCCTCATGGAGGCCCCAGCTGGACCCCATCGGGTAAGTTCCCCAGGGCTTCCTGCTGGGCAGATAAACCTGCTCCTTCAAGGCAGCAGACACCCAGGCCTTTGCCTACCACGCAGCATGTCAGCCCAGACCTGGGGGGGGGGGGGTGTCTTCTGTCATAGTCCTTGGGACAATGAGTGGGGACTGCTTAAGTGTCTGGCTCTACCAGCCTTGGTATGGGAGTTGAGCCCCAAAGGAAAGGCTCTGGGCAGGGCTGGCGTCAAGAGTTGTACCCTAGGAGGCACAACAAAGCCAGGAAGAGGCAGGCAAGGAAGGGCCGGGGGCTGGCAGGTGCACATGAGCCATGGGGATCGGGGAGGACACCAGCAGAGGCTGGAACACAGGAGGGCCAGGACACCTAGGCCCTACCCACCCATGAGCCAAACTGAGCACAGGACCTGGGAAGGGCAGGCTGGAAAGGGTCTTACTCCTATTTCTAGAGGGCCAGGTGAGTCAGATGCCAGGGATGGCAGGGAGGGGACAGAAGCCTAAGGATCTGGTAAGGGTAGGGGCCCTATGTGGAGGGTTACATTTTACTACTGCTTGGCTCTGCCTGACAACAGGCTAAAGCCCACAGCTCTGGTACAAGTGGAGCCCTGTCAGCAGTCCACCCCCACCTACTCTTGACTAGGTTAAGACTAAAGATTCAGGATCTCTAAGTAGAGCTCCAACAGGGCAGGTCTAGGCCACCCACTCAGTCAGCCTGCAAGAGCTGATCACAATGTACCACCTTATGGCCACCACAGAAGAGCCACCAGCTATGATTCAAATGCAGACCCTATAACCCTGTGTCTGCACCAAGAACAGCCTGAAGCCACTTGGTTCTGAGTTTAGTGTCTGCAGGGTGCCACCTCACCAACATCTAAGATGGAGCTGGGCCAAGGTCCTTCCTGGGACCTTGATACCAGATGAATGTCCCTCTGGATTCATATACTGGAGTCCTAACGCCATCTACAGGCAAGGCCAGGCTTCAGGAGGAACCAGCCCCAGTGCACCTAACCTCAGACCTTAGAACTGTGAGAAAATAAATGTCTATTATTTAAGCTACTCAGCTGTGATGTTTTTGTAGTTCCCCAGCAAACCATTCCTCAGCCCTGACAGCATGCCCACCTGCCTGTCTCAGAGACCTTCACCTGGCAGCTGACCCAACAGAGACAGGGCAAGAGGAGTTCTGCTGAGCCTCCACCCCTGCCTTCTGGGCACTGGTGCTCAACACATCTGGCTCAGCTGCAGAAATCTGTGTCAACTCCATCCTATGTCCAGCTGGCCTGAGTCTGGATGGGTGTATGGGGGATAGGCTAAGATTTGGAGCTGGTGGGGAAGTGGGTACACCCCTAATCAGCTGTGGCAGACAGAATTATGGTCTCCATGTTAAAAAAAAACAACAATCATGGTCCTCAAAGAGGTCCACATATTAACCCCCAGAACCCATAAATATGGCTAAAGGGATTTAGCAGATGTTGTTAAGTTATAGATATGAAGACTGAAAAATGATCCTGGATGATCTGGGTGTACCCAATATAAATCACAAGGGAGAGGGAAGAGAGGGAGGGAGAGAGGGAGAAATGCAGGAGGGCAGAGGGAGGAGACAGGATGGAGCACAGGCCAAGTGAGGATAACAGCTCCCTGGAAAGACAGGAGCAGATTCTCTCCCTGGAGCCCCAGAAGAAACACAGTCATCTGCTGACACCTCGACTTTGCTTTACAAGATACATTTCTGACTTTTGAATCCCAGACCTATGAGATGATAAATTTGTGTTTTAAGCCAATAGTATCTGTTATAGCAACAATCAAATGAAAACAAACACACTGGCACTGCTGGAACAAAATCTAAAAATGAAGACATGGCTTAGGAAGTAAGCAGAGGGTGAAGTTGGAAGAACTTTGGGGAGCACCTTGAACAGACTGTCAGTAAAAATCCAGGTGTTCTTGACTCGGTTAATGAAGATTCAGAAGGTGAGGAGCACAGTAAACACCATCTTAGAAAACAGCCTACATTGCCATGAACGAACTGTTGTTAGAAACGGATGCTACTGGTGAGGGTGCTGACATGTGGCACCTGGAGGAACCAATTATAGCGGCAGAGTTTGGCTAAATTGTGCCCCACAGGACCTGGAGAGCAAATTCTGAGCATGGAAGGTACTGCAGTTTCTTCTTGGGAAAAAAGAGATTGAGTAAAAAAACTGTTAAGCAAAAGGGAACCAAAACCTGGTGGTCTGGAATTCTCAGCCTCTCCTGATTGTAAAAGACAGCAGAACGTCAGGATTCATGCCTAGATAGAAAGCCAATGGGGGCCACACAAGCCTTTTGCTGGTGCTGGGAAAGATCAGAAGGTCAGAGTATCTGAATGGTCACCCAAGATCTGGTGTGCTACTCATGGATGCCTGAGGGCATTTTAAAAAGCAGGAGTGCAGCTGACATTATCTAGTAAAGGCCTTTGGACAAGCCGCTCTTGCCTAATGGTATGGACCCTTCTGGAGAATTATATATTAGCAAAGATACTTCCTTTGAGAGAGGCTGAGGAGAGAAGAGCTTGAACCCAGTTTGAGACCAGCTTGAGCCACAGTTTCCACAAAAAATTAAAAAAATCAGCTGGGCACAGTGGTATGCATCTGTAGTCCCAGATATTCGGGAGCCCAAGTTCAGGGTTGGAGGCTGCAGTGAGCCATGGTTGTACCACTGCACTCTAGCCCAGGCTAGAGGTAGATCCTGTCTATTTGAAAAACACTTCTAGCTTGGACCAAAAAGATTGGATGAAATAAAAAAAGGCTGCAGATATTCAAAATCCAGTAGGAAAGCTAAAAAATACTCCCTGCTGCAAACAAATGCCATTTTTCTTTTTCCTTTTTTTTTTTTTAGATAGAGCCTCAAAGCTGTCACCCTGGGTAGAGTGCTACGGCATCACAGCTCACAGTAACCTCTAACTCCTGGGCTCAAGAGATTCTCCTGCCTCTGCCACAATGCTCCGCCATTTTTATTGTTGTTGTTGTTATAGCCGTCATTGTTTGGCGGGCGGGGGTGGGGATTCAAACCCACCAGCTCAGGTGTTATATGGCTGGGGCGCCTTAGCTGCTTGAGCCACAGATGCCATTTTTCAAGAAAAATGACTCAGGTAGCCCAGGACTACTTATGGTGTGCCTGGCTGGACCATGAAATTGCTTGGAATGAGTGTTACCTTTTTCTACTTTCTTCCACTTTGAACGGAACTGAAACTTTTACCCTATACCTGTCCTACAATTCTGTTTTGGGAGGAGATAACTTTTTTTTTTTTTTAAACAGTTTCAATGAGTGCTGTTACATCATAGCTCACAGCAACCTCAAACTCATGGGCTCAAGCTATTCTCCTGCCTTGCACCCCCTCCCCAATAGCTAGGACTACAGTAAGCACCCACTATAATGCCCAGCTAGTTTTGTTTTTTTTTTTTTTGTGGAGAAGGGGGTCTCACTCTTGCTCACCATACCCAGCCAGGAGATAACTTGTTTTCGTTTTTATGGTCCACAGTGAGAGAAATTTTGCCTCAGGATGGATCATACCACAACTCTCCCACGCCTGGTTCAGCTGTGATTCTGGACTTGGAGATCACGCTGTAAGGGCTGAGGCTTTTAAAGATGTTGGTATGAACGGACAAGATGGATATGAATCCGGATGCTCATGTTGCAACACCCAGAACTTGTATTCAGTTACATTACATGGAAAAAAAATAAGTAAATATGAAATTTAAGATTTTGAGATGAGGAGAGTATCCTGGACCCAAGATCCTTGTAGGTCCCAAACCATCACAAGAATCCTTATGAATGACAGAGGAAGGCAAGAGGGTCAGAGGAAGGAAGTGAAGGCAAAAGCTGGCAGTGATGAGACTGTCTGCTGGGGCCATGGGCCAAAGAATCAAGGCAACTTCAAGAATCTGGAAAAGGAAGGAAATGGACTCTCTCCTAGAGCCTCCAGAAGGACTACAACTCTGCTGACACCCAGGATTTAGTCCTGTGAGACCATTTTGGACTTCTAACCGTAAGGACTCAGAGATGATAAATATGTTGTTTTAAGCTCAGCATGACACTTGTGGTAACCAGTTATAGCAGCCAAAAGGAAACTAACACCCAACCCTAGAGGCCAGGACGCCACCTACATCCCACAGGCTCAGCAAGGTCTGATTCCTCTGAAGTAGGAAGCCAGAGAAACAGGTCTGTCACTTCCTAAAGGATACCCACCACCTCCGCCTCCAAGCCAGGCCATGGCACAGGGCTGGACACAGCTGCCAGTCTCCAATGCTGATCTTGTTCTAGAAACTGGAGGCTAAGCAGAGCTGCAGGGCCCATCTCTGGGCCTCAAGTCCAAGCTGGCGCTGATTCCTTGATCTGAGCTCTACACACTGTGAGAAAACCAGCACCCCTTTCCCCCAGCAGGGTAAGACTTACAAGGGCCTGGAGGAATGCCCTC
The DNA here is from genome assembly GCA_963574575.1 of Galagoides demidoff. Taxonomy (NCBI): domain Eukaryota; kingdom Metazoa; phylum Chordata; class Mammalia; order Primates; family Galagidae; genus Galagoides; species Galagoides demidoff. Next base: position 15,674 of record CAUYQV010002555.1, on the reverse strand, counting down.
CAGATACATGTTCCCTCCCAGCAGGGAACAAGCAGGAGACTGGCCTCCAAAGCCCGTGCCTACAGTATGCGTGTACCCTGTGGGATGACATCACTTATTCCAGGCTCACCACAATGTTAATGCCTCAGAAGCTGCCAGGGCAACAGAGAGGCACACAAAGGATGTGAGAATAAAAACACTCTTTGTGGCAGTCTGGGCCTGGAGCCATCATGTCCCGCCAGGACACAGTACCACACACATCACCCTAATTTTGCTTCAAAGGGGTGAAACAATCAGCATTATGGTGTGGGGGGATCAGGCATGTGGCTTGGCAGAGCATGAGCCCACTGGCACATGGGTGCAAGTACTCACTCCAGCCAGGGATTTCTGGATGTTCTCTCTGGCTCTCGCAATGTCTCGTAGAATCACACTGGCGCCATTCTCCTGCAGTGCAGAAAGAACCAGTCTTTTTCTTGTATCAAAAAAATGTAATGAGCCTTCACACAGAGCAAAAAGAAGTGTGTAGAGTGGAAGCTCAGTAGGACAGAAAAAAAATGGAAGGTGCATGAGACCCTGGCATGAGCTAGTACATGCACCCCTCAGGGGCTCCATGTGAGGCCTGCCCTGCACTGCCAGGCACTATCTGCTCATGGGCCCAGGAGATGGCAAGACCAGGAGCCAAGAGCATACCCATAGAAGAGCCAGCCACGGCCACCGTCTGAAGAGCCCACTCCCAGCCCCAGGAGCAGGGCTACTCAGCTACAGTGTGTCTAAGCCACGCCTGCTGGGCAGCACCGCCACCCAGTGTCCCCAAGTACAGCCCTCACCTGTGAGGAGCCCGCCACAGGCCCGTTCATCTGCTCATAGAATTTCCTTTCTGCATCATCATACTTGAACTTGTCAAACCAGATCTTCTCATGGACTAGGAAGTTTGTAGCCATTTTTCTGCTGGGATGGGGAGGAGAGTCTAAGTAAGTGTGGCTTAGAAGAAAGGGTTCAAGATAGCTTCTGACCTCCCCCTCCCCCACGGCCTCCTGGAATAGCTCAAACTAAGCAGGGTGTGCCACAATACCCCAGTCTGTCCGACACCAGTTCTGGGGTTCTGTGCCATCTCAGTCCTTGGTGACAAAGGCGGTGGACCCTAGGGGAAACACGCGTGGCCTCCGTATGAAGGCCCCCATACACAAAGCACCCTGAGCCCCTAGTACAGTTGCCACTGGTGCTGGGGCAGGGTCCCCAGGCCTTCCTCCAGATCAAAGACTCTCCAAGAACCTCTGAGGGTCCCTGAGGTCCTGTTTTCAACTATAGGAGGCTGGATTTACATCAGTGAAACTACAAACACCAACACTCTGAGTGCAGGAACAAGTGAGAGAACCCAGCTGCCCCAACTAGGCCAGACTACGGACGTGCAGAAAAGTAAAGCCAGGCTGCTCCAACTTCTGGCCTCCAACAGTGGTGGGAGTATAGGCGTTAGCCACCAGGCCCAGATGAATTTTTTGTTAATGGGAAAAGTGTTTCTCATAAAAACGTGTTATTAACACATAACAAGCTTCTTCAACAAATAAGTACGTTTCACATTCCTCAGCCTGCTAACATGGTAAAACCCAACAGATACAACAACTGCTCCAGGGACCTCAAGACCAGAAAGCTCAAGAGGTGCCGCTCTGGACCAGGGACTCTGACCTGTGGGTCACAGCCAGCCTTCACCTGTTTTTGCGAATCACATTTCATTGGCACCAGCAGTCACCCGCAGCTGCGCCACACTCACACAGTCCAAACCACCTCCTCCCTGAACAGCCAAGACCCTCCTACTACCCATCAAGTGTGATAGCAACACCTGATCCTGACCCCATTCTGCCACCAATCTCTGTGTCAAGTCCCCAGCCATCTCTGGGCCTTACCAAGCATCACCTTAGCACAGTAACTGTCTCCACTCCACTCCCCCAGGAGGTTCTTGGTCTCCAGGGCACCACAAGACAGGTCAGGGTAGGAAATCCCAAGATGGGGTCTCACCCCACCGCCACACCAATGCCCCATCTTGTCAAACCAGCAAATCTAGCCTCACCTGTCTCTGGGAGTCTGGGGACCAAGGTTGGGACCCTTAGCTGCGATCTTCCAAGCCCTTCCCTAACCACCCCACCCCCCACCCCCGGCTAGGAACTGTGGCCTGCCCTCTATTTTCCCTTCTGTCTTCAGTCACCTGCCTACAGCTGGTGGGGGTGGGGGCTACTCCATTGGTCAGGCCCTACTCCCCCAGCCCTTCCCCAGGCCCTGGGCCTCCAGACTACCACAGGGGCTGCAGTAGGTGATCAAACTGGGCTCCCCTCACCCTGAGGCCACCTGACTGGTGCATGCTTGTGTCTGAGGTGCCTGCTGCCCCTCAGAAGTGATCACAAACAACAAGGGAAGCTAGAGAAGGACAACAGGCACAGAATCCCCATCCTACCCCCCTAGGGGAGCAAAGGGGCCAAACATCAACTTCAATACTCCCTATCTGCCCTGTGAGCAACCTCATCTTCTCAGCATGTGAAGTCCCAGGGTGTGAGGGCTGAGGGGACAATAAGGAATTGCCTAGCCAAAGGGGGAAATGCTGTGTGGGACTGATTCTCCCCTGTGCTGGTCCTTCCCTACCTCCACACCAACAGCCCAGAAGTTTATAACCCTCAAGGTTAGTAAGTTTGGAAGCTACACTGCCCCAAAGACACAGCATCACTCTCTTTCAACCTGTGCCTGCATCCAGAGGTCTTGGGGACAGCCAACCAGGGCAGGGTGGGGGAGCATGAGAAGCCCCAACTTGGGCCGAGCACCTGCCCAGCACATTTCTCCTACTTGGGTCTCAGGCTGGATATGGATGGGCCAGAGCGGGGACTGGGCCGGTGAGCCAGGGAGGCAGCTTCAAGGCGCCAGGCCATGTGAAGGGCTTCCGCAGCATGGTGGCGGCACTCGGCGCTGTCATAGGTGGGTTTGCTGAGCCACGGGGCCTCCGCATCCTTGTGCAGAAAGTACCAGCAGGGCAAAGCAGAGGGGGCCTCCCCGTCGACCCGCCGTGACCCGGCCCGCTTGCTCCCCAAGGCGTTGCGGCCCCGCCGGTCTCTGCGGCCCCGTCGGGCACCCTCAGCTTGGCCAGCTCGCTCCTGTAGGCGCACCTTTCCAGGGGGATGGCCATCAAACAGGGCCTCGTAGAAGCCCCTCTCAGCTGCATCATACCGGGGCTTCTCCAGCCATACTTCCTGAACCAGTGCCTGTAGGCTGCCCAGTGGGGGCTGGCCATTGGCTGGTGGGCTGGGTGGGAGGACCAGGTCAGGGGTGGCCTCCCACTGGCCTGTGTCAGGACCCCCTTGCCTGCAGCTCCCCTGGGCGGCCAGCAGCAGTGCCTGAGACCACTCCACGAAAGCCCGCTCAGCCTGGTCAAAGGAAGACTTATTGACCCAGATCCCCCAGGTCACATGGTGGCAGGCCACCTGGCTGCTGTGGACACAGGGACCCCAAGAGGTTGTGGCTGGCTGTTGGGTTGCTTGGGCGACTGCATCTGCCAGCCTCTGGCGGTAGGAGCTCTCTGCCTGATCGAAAAGTGACTTGTCTAGCCACACGTGGTCAGCTGATAGGCCCACAAGGGCCAGGTCTGCCTGGCCAAGCCAGCTCTTAGGGGAGCGCTTCCGCTTCTTCTGCAGGGGCTTCCTGCTGTCATGGCTCCTGCCAGGATCACTCCTGCTGCTGGTGTCAGGGGCCTCTGCCTCGTCACCATCCTCGATATCCTCCTGGCTGGGCCCATTCATGGCTGGCACCTCAGCCAGGAGCTGCTGGGCAGAGGTGGCGGCTTGCGTGGCCTCATGCTCATAGAAGCGCCGCTCAGCCTCCCCATACTTGTGCTTGTCCTCCCAGACAGCCTCCAGGGCACAAGAGGTCTTCCTGCTCCTCATCTTCCAGATGCAGCATTGAAAAGCAAGCACAAGAAGGCAGTTGCAACACAGTGGGACACATGGCCTCCCCCAGGCCCTCCCTCCTGGGGGAAGCAAATGGCATTGGGGACAATTCCCAGGGGGTCCATGAGATCAAATTCAAGGACTCAACAATCAAATTGGGGGGGGGCATTTTTATACAGCCAAAAATATACACATGTGTATGTTTATTCATATTTTAACTTCGAAACTCCCCTTCACTAATCCGACATGCCCCATAGCTCTCCAGAAGGGGTTTAGGATTATGATTTTCAAGCCTTATAGAACCTTCTTATAGAACCTAGTTTCCAGACAAAATATAAACAGAATGGACTCAGTTAAATTTAACTTTAATTCTGCATTTTTGTGTAGGCTACACTCAACCATGCTTCTCATTCTCAGCACAGCTGCAGGTCTCAGAAAAGCGGCAGCCTCCTGGTGGGTTGTGACTGTCCTGATAGGGGAAGGGCTGGGCAACCAGGCCCAGAGGGTACAGCCCCGTCCCTCCCACCAAAAGGCCAAAGCAACAGGAGACACCAAGGACGTTGCTATGACTGCAAAAAAGGGAAGCACCAACAAGTGGACAGCTCCAGCCTCCTCAGCCAGTGCTGCCACCTCCCCAGACTGGGGTACACCAAAGTAAAGGAACCCCAAGAAAACACTAGAGGGCCAGCACTGTGGGGCAGACTATGGGGCTCTCCCTCCACTTACTGCTGTGGCCAGTGGATGAGGCTCTGGCCCCATGTCTGAAGCACATGCCAGCATCCATGTAAGGTCACAGTCTTGCCTGTTGCTTCCTAACCCTCCTGGGGGTGTGTGGGCCCTACCCTATGCCCAGAATGCCTTGGCAACACCCTTCACAGCAGGAACAGCAGAGGCCTGGGCCACTGCAGGCTCTCGCTCAAAGAGGCTTGTCCAAACAGCCAGTGGGCAGGTCTGCTCTTAGGACACAAGTGCTCCTGCTCAGCTGGTTCACTTAGGTGAGGGCTGTGACTATCGTGGGACTCCTCCCAGCCATACCCAACTTGGGCTGCACTCTCCATAGCCAGAAGCACCCAGGCCTAACCAACACGTTGAAGCTAACTCCTTATGGACATCTCTGCCATCCTGCCACTTCTCTGGGTTTGTCTGGTGGAGCCAGACCCCACTCACATGAGGGGCAGCCTTTGGCCTGGACAGCAACAAATACTTCTTTTCCTACCACTGGCTGTGGGGTCCACAACCCTTTCCTGACATGCACCCCCAGTGTAACCAAAGCCCATTTCAATGACCCAGTGGCCATGTGGCTGTGTAAATCCCACATGGGTGGAGAGGACTTCTGGGAAAGCATGCCCATTGTGTTCTGAAGCCCATCCTCTGAGGGGAGTGTAGAGGCTGCCAAAGCCTAGGGCTCCCAGCAGAGCCTTCTAACTGGACCAGTGGGAAGCCAGGCCAGGAGGTCACATGGGTCCCGGGTAGAGAGAGTCCCTGGGCTGCCCCTTCATGCCTCCTCCCCAGGCTGGGGCAGCACTTACCAAGGCCAGGCTGACGGGCAGAGGCTGGGTCAAGGTGGGAGGCAGCAGGAGGAGCCAGCAGGCAGGGCATTGTGACATCACCCACTGTTGCTGAGGGGCAGTGGGCCTTCCTGGAGCCGTAGGCCAACCTGGTAGGGCCTGTCTGTCCCCCATCCAACCTCTCTGGTTCCTACAGACCAGCAATTCTAAACTGGGCTCAGTCCCTGTAGCAAGGTAGCCCTCAATCCCAATGCCCTGCGAACCCTTACTGGCCTAAGTGTCCTCAAACCAGTCTCCTGGGGGCTTTCCTGGCAGCAGCTAAGGGAGGAGAAACCATTTCTAAGATTCTGCCAGCAAGAGACTGGGCCACTGAGACCTGGGGCTGCTACCTCTTCCCCACAGGGAGCAGAGTGCCACATGCTGACCTGCCTGGTCCAGGCCAGGGCCCTACTCAGGGCCACATAGTGTGTCCCCTGCTACTGCCCCCAACAAACCCCACTCCTTCACTTGACAGATGAGGACACCATGGCAGGCTGGCCCTGTACCAGTGGAGTTGGGGGTCCTCAGCAGGGAGGACCAGGGAGGGAGGGGTTTACCAGATTAGACACTGGGAAACACAGTGTACCAGTACAGGTGGGTACTCACTTTTGCTCTCACCTCCTAGGACAGCATGAAGGAAAAGCAGCAAGGTTAGAGGCAGTCAGAAAAGCTAAGCACATCAGACATGTCAGCTGGGGCAGCCCAAGCAGGCCCAACGTAGGGCGTGGAGGTAGAAGGTGAGCGCCAGACAGACCCGCCACCATGATCCCAGGTGGCGCTGAGTCCACTCGCTTGAAGCTGCGATGTTGTCATCCCTTGGAGGGGTAGTTCTTGGGGCCATGAGCTGAAGCCCAGGCAGGCCCTGGGGGACAAGTAGGGACCACCATCTGAGCCACCCCCACCTGAACCCAAGGCAACCTGGGACAGGGCAAGTCAGCACCCACTGGTGGCCCTGGATTGCCAAGGACCCCCAGCCTCTCCCCTGAGCTGCCCCAGGCCTAGGCTGGTGCAGGAGGTTGGAAGACCACACAGACACCCACCCCCTCCCCAGCAGGCAGGAGGTAACCTGGGCCTAACCAGCCCCAAGCTGAGGGCTTTGCTGACAGCAAGGCCCAAGGCCATCACTGAGACAGGGCCTTTCACTCAGCAGGAGCCACCGTCAAGACAGGGCTGCCACTCAACAGCCCCATGTGAGTGGCAAAAGGCTCTCAAGGGACACAAAGGCACCTGATTTACTCTCCTCAGGGTACACAAAGAGGTGAAATTTTTGCCTTTTATACCTAGGCTGGAGGTCCTACCCCTTAGCCCATAAGAACTGCCTTATAAACCCAGCAAGCTCTGGAGAGGCCAGCTGGGTATAGGTGACAGGACCCAGCCACCCACCCCTGCCCTCGTGGAATTGGGGAGTCACCCCCTGCTGCTGAACCTCCAGAGAGCCCTGAGGATCTGTCTTCCTTCTCTAATGGAGTTGTGCCCTCCAAGGCCCCTGCAGGCTGAAAAGATGAGGAGGTAGCTGCCCCATGGAAGCAAGAGGCTCTGTGCAGTTCTCCTGCAGGGTAGTTCTCAGGAGACACCAGAGTCACGCTGGGGCCTTGGCAGCCCCGCCTGTCACCTGGGAGGCTGGCCAGCACAGAGCCTCCTATGCGAGGCAGCACAGCCCCCAGCACTCTGAGCCACAAACACATGCTGGGTGGGGGGGAGGGCTCCTGTGTTGACAGTACCATCTAACAGCAGAAGAGCAAGTTTGAGTTTAAGCACTTGCTTAGGAATGCACACATGCAAACATATCAGGCTTTCCTGTAAGAGTAGCTCAGAACATGACAGTCAGCCCCTCTCTCCTGTAGTGTACCCAGTAGTGGCAGGAGCTTGGTGAAGAGAGAATGGGGCACAGGGAAGAAAGCTGCCAGAGAAGCAGCCTCATAAGCATAGTAGCAAAGACCTAAGGGAATGTGGCCTGAGTCTTCAACTCTGCTCCTAGAAGCAGGCTGGAGTCCAGCTGCAGGGTGACCACTAAAGCCAGCCCTCTGAGAGCTCTCTCCTGAGAGGTAGCCAGTACCCCCAGATCACCAAGCCTCCATGAGCTACTGAGGGTGCAAGGGTGCTGTGGAGACCAAACTCTGGAAGGCCCACGTGGCTACCAGGACCTGTGGTGCAGACTGCTGACGTGGCCCTAGCACAGGTGGCCCCAGTAGGACTTGCTGAATGAACCCCCTATCCCTCTGCAGCCAAGGAGGATAGCAGATACTCCACAAACACATGGCAAGGGTGTGGGGCACTGCCTCATGGCCTCTGCTCACACAGCTGGGCATTGCTTCCAGTGTCAGCACAGGACACTCCTGGTTGGAAGAAGCAAGCAAGTTAAAGTTGGCAACAGGGAGGGTTCTGGGAAGAGTTGGCTCCCCAGGCCTGGCCCTCCATACTACCTGCCCTCTAATGGCAGTCTGCCTAGGTCACCCCATCAGACAGAGAACACACACAGACACACATACACAGAGGGGCACCAGACTGTCCATCTTCCATAGGGAATTGGCAAGGTGGGTGGGGTGGGGTCTGCCAGCACCCAGCCTACCTCAACCTACAATACCCTCTCAGGGCTCACCTGGCTGGTCCAGCCCAGCCTGTAGACCAGTGCTTCCCCACAGAACTTTCTGTATCTCCAGTGCCCAAAAGGGCAGTGACTAGCACTTGAAATGTGGACAGAGTGCCCAAGAAGTAGCTTTTTTAGTCAATCACACAGCAGAGCAGCCACAGGGGACAGGAGAGTTCATTTGCCCATGGAAGTGATGCCTTTGGTCTTTTGGGGTGGCAAACTCCAAAGGCCCAAATTCCCACTCAGGTGTTTTGCTGTCCAACTCCTGAGTATTCCAGTCCTACTCAGAAATGCTAGCCTGTCCTGTGGCAGGAGGTGGGCCCTGCACATGGAGACCTAGAAGGCTGAAGCTACCTCAGCCACCTGCCCCAGGCCCAGCCAGCCCCCAAAGCAGCCTTGCCTCATATGCCACCAAAATGCAGTTCTATTTCCAGGCATCTTGTGGTACTATGGATTAACCCCAACAGCCCCACCAAAGTCCCCACCCACCCCGGGCCAATCCAGCCCCTAAGCTGAATCTCACACACACCTAGGTCAGAAGAGCAATGTTTTACCCAGCAGGGAACCTCCAAGTGGTCATAGCTGCTAAGCCAGGAAGGGGAGGACCCATGGCATGCTGGTACTTGGTGTAAATGTCTCACTGCCACCAGCTTCCAACACCCATATGCTATCACGAAACACTGGCATAGGAGGATGGTCTTCATATGCTCAATGCCAACATTTCCTGCCTTCAGCCCTCAAAAAGCTAATGCAAAAATTCATGGTATTCTTTTTGTCCAGCCTCAGGCACATTTGACTCCATGCTAAACCTTGCAGCCACAGCCACATCCAAGCCATCCTGAGCATATGATGGTGAGCAGCAGCACACTCCTGAGAAATGATAAAACAGAGGCACGTACTGAAATGGCCACTGTACAACCGGTAAGAGCACTCACTGGCCCTCTTACCTCCTGGCAGAAGCCATTTTCTCAAGGGACACCCAGGGCTCCTTTATTTCTGCCCCATATACTGTAACACCCACCCTACCCCCAGCATAGGGCTGGGCACACAGAGGGGCCCAGGAAATGACCAGATGGGCTCTGAAGGGTTCATGCAGTCAAGGGCACAGGGATAGTCAGAGCTGCAGGGTCTCCCTAAAGTGTACTATATGTTAATTTAAAAACCACCCCTTACTGTCAGAGACCACACAAGATTTAGCCACACAAAAGGCTTTTCTGCACCAGCCCTTCCTTCCCGAAACCACCCCTAACATCCCACAGCTCTCCACCCGACTCCACCCCCTCTGCCTTCTTCCTTCCACTTACAACCTCTGAAAGTGCCCATTTCTTAGGAACAGCACCACCATCTCCTTCAGAGACTGCTGGGACCACTTTATCCAAATCAGGACAACCCTATTCTCAACTAGTGCGCAAAATACATTCTTATTCTTGCCCTCACGAGCTGCGTCCGTATCTGTCCCCTCTATGCCCACCATAAACGTGCTGCACGAATTTGCAAGAGATACAAGCCCGAGGAGCATGTGCTGAGGAGCAGATGTCGTCAGTCACTCAGAGACGGTTGTCAACAACCCGTAGGCCCTGGCGGCAGGTTTCCACGACCTGGGCCTCGGTGTATGTGGCTGGTTTCCACAGCCACCGTGTCCTCTGCCGGCCCAAATGCTGTCCAAACCAGGAGGCCCCCGAAGCCCGGGCCTGCCCAAGGCCTCCGGGCCGGCCACGTGGCCGCCGCCCCGCCCTCTGCGCTTGCTACAGAGCCGCACTTGGCCCCCGGCCCCCAAGCCGGCACGCCGGCGCACTTCGTTCCGATTCCAAAGGGCGCGAGCCGTTGGTGCAGCCCGAGCCGCCCGCCCTCCCGGCCCCACGGGGCTCGGTACGCATGTGGCTCCTCCCGGCGGGGGCCGCTGTACTCACACGCCAGCCAAGCACACGGCGACCAGAGAGAAACAGGGAGCGCAAGGCGTCTGAGGAAAGGAAGAGCCGCCCAGGTTGCGCACCGGAAATGACGGTCTGGGCTCTACCAAGGGCCGCGGGGGAACGCGGCTCTTGCGCACGCCCCGGCTCGCCGTGCAGGCCTTGGTGCGACAAGCTCCAAAACTTCAAAGGCAGAAGCAAGGTGGAGACCGCCACTCAGGTCGCTCTTTCCGGAGCTGTCCGCACAAAATGCCGAGAACAGGGCCTCAGCCGGTCTAACTCCCTCCACTGTGCGTCTAGTGGAGTCGCCCAGCCTTGTCTGGGCAGTCAGCACGCAGGCGTCGCGGCGGGGCGGGGCTGGGTCAGCGCGCCTGCGCTCTCTGAGAAGGCCAGACAAAGGGGAGGGCCCCATACAGCCCCGCCCCCGGAGCCCCGCCCCGAGCGGTCCGGCGTGTGGCTCCCGCACCCGTGGTTCCCTCCGCCGCCGCCGCCATGTACTCCGCGGTCCCCGCAGCCGGCCCACTCCCGCGCCGCGCCCGCCGCCCCCCGCCCAGGCGCCCTGCCGAGCCGCCGCGGCCCCCGGCGCCCGCCCCGTCTGCAGCCGCACGGCCGTCGCCCCCAGCCCCCGGGCCGCGGCCGCGCGTGGCAGTGAAGATGGCCTTCCGCAAGGCCTACTCCATCAAGGACAAGCTGCAGGCCATCGAGCGCGTTAAGGGCGGCGAGCGGCAGGCCAGTGTGTGCCGCGACTTCGGCGTGCCCGGCGGCACGCTGCGCGGCTGGCTCAAGGACGAGCCCAAGCTGCGCTGGTTCCTGGAGCAGCTGGGCGGCGAGGTGGGCACGCAACGCAAGAAGATGCGGTTAGCCAACGAGGAAGAGATCGACCGCGCCGTGTACTCGTGGTTCCTCGCGCTGCGCCAACACGGCGTGCCGCTGTCGGGGCCTCTCATTCAGGCGCAGGCCGAGGCCTTTGCGCGCCAGATCTACGGGCCCGAGTGCACCTTTAAGGCTAGCCACGGCTGGTTCTGGCGCTGGCAGAAGCGCCACGGCATCTCCAGCCAGCGCTTCTACGGCGAGGCCCGGCCTCCGGGCCCGGGCCCCGCGCCTGGACCGCCAGTCAAAGAGGAGCCCGCGCTGCCCACCGGCGCCGGGTCCCTGCCCGACCGCGCCCCGGCCCCGCCGCCCCCCTCCGAGGGCGGATACGGCGACGAGCAGATCTATAACGCCAACGTCACCGGCCTCTACTGGAAGCTGCTTCCGGAGCAGGCCACGGCCCTGGGCTCGGGTGACCCTGGGGTGAGGGCCTGCGGCCGGCGTTGGCGGGGCGACCGGGTAACGGTGCTGCTGGCCGCTAACCTGACCGGCAGCCATAAGCTGAAGCCGCTGGTCATCGGGCAGCTGCCCGACCCGCCCAGCCTGCGCCATCATAACCAGGACAAATTCCCGGCCTCTTACCGCTACAGCCCCGACGCCTGGCTCAGCCGCCCACTGCTGCGAGGCTGGTTCTTTGAGGAGTTTGTCCCCGGGGTCAAGCGCTACCTGCGCCGAAGTTGTTTGCAGCAGAAGGCTGTGCTACTGGTGGCCCACCCGCCCTGCCCGAGCCCTGCCACCAGGATGCCTGCCCTGGAGGATAGCGAGGATAGCCCCCTGCGGTGCCGGCCAGAGCCCCTCGGATCCCCCGAGGAGCTGCAGACACCGGACGGCGCTGTGCGCGTGCTGTTCCTGTCCAAGGGCAGCGGCCGGGCGCACATCCCTGCACCGCTGCAGCAGGGCGTGGTGGCTGCTTTCAAGCAGCTGTACAAGCGGGAGCTGCTGCGTTTGGCTGTGTCCTGTGCCAGCGGCTCTCCGCTGGACTTCATGCGCAGCTTCATGCTCAAGGACATGCTCTACCTGGCCGGCCTCTCCTGGGATCTGGTACAGGCAGGCAGCATTGAGCGCTGCTGGCTGCTGGGCTTGCGGGCTGCCTTTGAGTCACGGCCCGCTGAGGATGGTGCTGGGCAACCAGCCTGTCAGGCCGAAGAGGCTGCCGAGCACAGTAGGGTGCTCAGCGACCTCACCCATCTGGCGGCTCTGGCCTACAAGTGCCTGGCGCCTGAGGAGGTGGCAGAATGGTTACACCTGGATGACGACGGTTTGCCTGAGGGCTGCAGAGAGGAGGTGGGCCCTGCACTGGCCCTGACAGCCCCCCCACCCCCAGCCAGCCTGCCCTCTGGCATGGGGGGTGCAGAGGAGGAGGAAGAGGCCAGCACCTACAGTGGAGCCTCCATGCCCACAGCTGGGGAGGCTGTCCGGGGGCTGGAAACAGCCCTGCGGTGGCTGGAAAATCAGGACCCCAAGGAGGTGGGGCCGCTGAGGCTGGTGCAGCTGCGCTCACTCATCAGCATGGCCCGGAGGCTGGGGGGCATTGGGCGCTCCCCAGCAGTACTCGATGATGGTGTGTGACCAAGCTGGCCCAGTGGCCTTTCTCCTGCTCTACTTGGAGGGAGGGAAAACGCACAGTATCTAATCTCCCTTTCCTCCCCCTGGGGTAGGCCACCCCATGGATACAGGGGTTCCAGCCCAGTTTGGCCTGGAGGGCCCCTGTTGTTGAAATGTTGTCCTGCTCCTTTGGTCCCCCCAGTCTTGGGGGGGCAGGGGGGATAGCTGGGAGTGAGGTCCCTAGCTCACACTCCTTTAGGGCAGGTGCACATGTGGGGTCTTCTGGCATGTGAGGCACAGCACCTATCAGCAGTTGGCTGTGTCCTGCTCTGGCCACTATAGACTAGGCCTGTCTCCTACCACTGCCCATTACATGCACTGGACAAGGGCCTCACACTGCTGTCTAGGGCCCAGGTGCTATGTGGTCCCTGCACTACAGCTATGGGATCCTCTTCACCACTTGGCTTTATTTTTAAAGCCAAATTTAAAATTAAATCCAATTTTATAGATACTCTTTAGAGGGGCCATGAGAAGGGGCAGTGTGGTGTGCTCTCCAGGCTGCCCTCTGCAGTTGCTCTACAGACTGAAGCCAAAAGGTGCAAGTCTGGAGCAGGGGCTGCTCTCAGAACAGTGCCATGGAATGGGAAGAGGGACAGAGCCCTGCACTCAGGGCTTCTGGAAGGACTGGGTGCAGCAATGGGGTATAGATTTCTGTCCTCTTGTGTTTTGAGTTTTCCTTACAAAAATTCCATTCTGAACAGATACTTCATTCTATAGAATGAAGTTAAGAGTCTGCATTTGAGCCCTGGTGTCTTGACCAATGACAGGGGAATCTCCCTGATTCTTCATGGGCCACAGACCACTTTTGCCAGCCCCAGGGCCCAGAGCCACCCAGCCTGCCCCAGAACAGGCCCCAGCACTGACAGCCACCTGGGCAGTTCACAGTGCCTTAGCCCCACACTCTCCTTGCTCCGCCTACCCCAGCATCCCATTCAGACTTTCCCACCTTTTCTGGCACTGCCCAGGTTGTGGCTGAGGAGCTGCTTCTGGGTGGCCCAGTTTGGAAGAGAGAGAAAAGGGTTCCAGTGACTGTCCAGCACTTGCACTGTTCTGCTACTCAACCTGGGTCTAGGTTCAGAGCCCTGCTGGTGGTGTGGGACTCAGATGCCCATGCATCTCAAGGTAGTGATGGGGTTTGCCTTTACAGAGGTGTGGCCCCAAAGCCCTGTGAGGGGCAGGGGCCCTCGGGTGCTCTCCTGAGTCTTTGCCTGCTCTCAACGTCCTAGTACTAGTCTAAGCCTTGAGAACACAGAGTTGGTGAGTGCAGAGGGCTTGCACATAGACGGCGGGTCTATGGAAGGATGGTGGGCAGCTAGAGGGAGTGCCCCTCAAATACTTTTCCACACAAGTCCTCGGGTCCGCAAAACCCTCATACGTATATCTCAAGTTGGAGACATGGAAAATTTGTAAGAAAATAGGCTCAGCTGTTGCTGGAGTCCACCTGGCCACCTGTTTCTGGCCTCCCTAGACCTGCAGACCTATCCAGGGCTGGCCCTGAGTCTCTTTACTGCCCAACATGGGCTTTAAGAATTATGATGTGTTTTGCCCCATGAGCCTCCCCAGCAGCACAGGTACATAGGGCTGGGAGCAGCTGGTCTCCTGTGTGAAGGCCACACAGGCCAGGTGAGGGCTATACACCTGGGGTTTGACACACAGCTTTTGGTGACTGCCCTACAGCCTGGCTTCTTGCCACCATAGCTGCTCCTTTGGCAAGGTTTTCCTCTCCAGCCTTCCTCCCAGTTTCAGTCCCTCTTGTTGGCCTGGGCCCAGTGAGGTGTCATACTGGGCAGGGGAGAGAGAAGCAAGACTCCGTATGTCTCACCACCTGCCCTCTCCATCTGGGGCCCAGGTGGCTCTAGTCTGTTCCCCTGTACCCAGATAGTTACTTTCCATAAAGAAGGCCAGGTGAGAGCTGGTGGGGGTCCATAGGAACTTCTTAAAGTCTGCCAAGTAAGGGTCTGCCTCTTGGCTCAGCAGCCCCACTATGAGAGCACTCAAAAGGTCTCTAGCATAGAGTCCATGTATACAGAGCAGAGGCTGAAGCCCCTGAGCCCTGCTTGTTAGGTTGCTCTGCCTGACTCCATGGGTAGTCCCTTATGGACTCTCAGGGCCTGCCACCAAGCACCTTGACAGGTGATAACCTGGTATTCTGCTTTGCCCCTACTTTCCAGCCACCCACCTCTGTGAAGTGAGGCCAGTTGGGTAGCAGGAGCCCTTCGGAAGGATATGAGCCCTCTTGGGGCTACATTTCTGCTTGGTCTCCCTCCCCCTTCACCCCAGTTAACAGCTGGGCCACCCCCTGGTTTGTGAGCCAGTTGAAGCTGCAGTTCCTTCTTTTAACTGGCCACCTGTCCTACAGGCATGTGGGGACCCCTGTGGCCTTGGAAGTACAGACAGCCCTCCTGGTTCGAGCAGCATGGCAGAGGCCACCAGCCCCCACCTCCACTCCTGTTCACAGCTCTGTGATTAGGATCAAGGAAGGTAACAGCTCTAGGCAGTCTCTATCAGGCTTATTGTGGACTCCTGGGCTTGGGGGAGGCCAGTGAAGAGAAAGCAGGTAGGACAGTAGGATGAGCAGATGCAGACTTGTGCTGAAACCACTACTGGCTGCATGTGCTTGGAGACTGGGTCAGCGGAAAAGGAGGCACCCTAAGTTGAGGGGCTAGTTCCACAGAGAATGTATCCTCTTTTACTACCTAATTGGCATTGCCTGTGAAGAGCCTGGTGGGACCTGGGTACTGTCTTCCACCATCTGCCCCTGGCTGAGTGTGCTCAAAAGCAGGCTTTGGACTGCTTGGGGCCCTCCTAACATCCAGCCTTGATCACAGCTAAGTTCAGTTGGCCAGAGGGCCTAATAGTGCTTTATATAATAAATGTTGAACATGTCATCTTCATGAGTACCCCAGTTTAAAAGTCTTATTTGACTCAACCCAATGCTTGAGCTCCCCATAGATAGTTGGGGGCAGGGGGCATATGTGTGGAATGATGTTGATTAAAGGAGGTACCATGATCACACACATCAGTTTCTGGTCTTTCCTGGCAGTTCAAGGCAGAGGGCAGACCTATAATCATGCCCCCCACCCCACCCCCAAAAAAGAACTGCCTTTTTTTTTTTTTTTTTTTTTTTTTTGAGACGGAGCCTCAAGCTATCCCCCTGGGTAGAGTGCCATGGCATCACAGCTCATAGCAACCTCCAACTCCTGGGCTCAAGCGAGCCTCCTGCCTCCACCTCCCAAGTAGCTGGGACCAC
>CAUYQV010002549.1:0-31159 GCA_963574575.1 Galagoides demidoff | reverse complement strand
GCTCAATCAGCTAAGGCTCCAGCCACGTACACCTAAGGTGGTGGGTTTGAATCCCCAGCCTGGGCCTGCCAAAACAACAATGATGCTGCAACCAAAAAATGGCCGGGTGTTGTGGCGGGCGCCTGTGGTCCCAGCTACTTGAGAGGCGGAGGCAGGAGACTCGCTTGAGCCCAGGAGTTGGAGGTTGCTATGAGCTGTGATGCTATGGCACTCTACCCAGGGGGATAGCTTGAGGCTTGTCTCAAAAAAAAAAAAAAAAATAGAAATCAAAATCATAACAAGTAAACATCTTCTCAGACATGATAATACAAACAAACAAAAATCAATTTTAAGAGGAACTCTCAAAACGATGCAAATACATGCAAATTAAACAACTTGCTCCTAAATGATGGGTCAATGATGAAATCAATATAGAAATTTTAAAAAACTGAAAGAAATGAAAATAGAGATATAATATACCAAAACTTCTGGGATACATCAAAAGCAGAGATAAATGGCTACATCAAAAAAAATAGAAAGATCACAAATTAACAACATAACATGGTATCTCAAGTAACCAGAAAAACACAAACTAACCAGACTAAAAGCTAACAGAAGAAACAACAAAGTTCACAGTAATGATGAAACTGAAACTCCCTCCCCCACTCCACCCCCCAAAAAAACTCAACAAAGCAGAAAGTGAGAGGTTCCAGACCCAAAGATGAAAGATTATTCCAAGACTCAAGACAAAAGGAAAATAGAGTCCCAGCTCTGTGTGATCAATGCGGCTATTATTCCACCTGGGTGCAGGTGGGGTGAAATTCCTGACTGGGAAGAAAGCCACATGTGGGCTATGGCGATGGGGATTTTAAAGAGTCAGAGGGGCAGGGATTGGTCCATTCATTATTTCCTGGGAGGGACATACACTCAGAAATAAAGATCATCCAAAATATTATGAATAACTATACGCTTACAAAGTAGACAATAAATAACCCCATTAAAAAGCAGGCAGATGATATGAACATTTTTCAAAGGAAAATATAAAAATGGCCAATATATGAAAAAATGCTTATCAGTAATCATCACAGAAATGCAAAATAAAAACAATGAATACCATCTCACACCAGGTGGAGTGGCCATTATTAAAAAGTCAAAAGCTAGGGGCAGCACCTGTGGCCCAAAGGAGTAGGGCGCTGGCCCCATATGCCAGAGGTGGTAGGTTTAAACTCAGCCATGGCCAAAAACAGCAAAAAAAATAAACAAACAACAACAACAACAAAATATATATAGAAAAAATAAAAAGTCAAAAACAACCAAAATATGGTATGTACATACCACGGAATACTACATATCCATAAAAAAGAAATGATATCATGTTTTGCAGCAGCATAGATGGAACTGAAAGCCATTATCCATTTTTGTTCTTTTTAGAGGCAGAGTCTTGCTCTGTCAACCAGGCTGAAGTACAGTGGGGCTTTCATAACTCATAGCAGCCTTGCTCCTGGGTGCAAGGGATCCTCCTGCCTCAGCCTCCCAAGTAACTGGAACTACAGGCACATGGTAACCAAACCTAGCTACTTTTTCTTATCTTTTATAGAGATGAGGTCTTGCTATGTTGCACAGATTGCAACTCCTGGTCTCAAGCGATCATCTTGCCTCAACCTCCCAAAGTGCTGGAATTATAGACGTGAGACACTGTGGTCAGCTAACGGCCATTATCTTAAGTAAAATAATGTAGAAAAATACCATATGTTCTCATTTATATTTATAAGTGGGATCTAAATAATGAGCAGATATCAGTATAAAAAGTAGAAGAGTAGAGTATAGACATTGAAGACGCAGGAGGGTATAAGGGGAATTGGGGGTAAGAATTACCTAATGGGTACTAAAAACACTAATCAGGTGAGAGTTACACAAAAAGCCCATACTTCACCATTTATGAAACATATCCACACAACAAATATACATATGTCCCCCAAATCCATATCAACGAAAATTTAAAAAGATGTTTTCACTTTCACTGATACATACTTAAAACATCAGAGTAAACAAATTTTTAAGATAAACTAAAAATTAATGTTCTTTAAAAATAGATTTTTAAGTAAAAGCAAACAGCAAAGATATTTTTAAAATTCATCCATAAAATCAAGCCACGAAGCCAGACTTCTCTATCATAACATCTGTATATATTTTGAAATTATGTGGGGAATGGGGTAGTAGTTCATCTCTTCAGCTGTGAGAAGAGGATGTGGGCTTATTAGAGGGAAACTCTAACAACTAAAATCCCTAATAGGAGAAAAATAAGATTGTAAGACAGAGAACCACAACCATGCCTGCCTAAACATCCTTAATAAGTATCTCAATAGACAGGGAATTCACACATATGGAAGTCTGGGACTAGAACCTCAAACTGCTACAGTAATCAATTTTCTTACACATTGAGTCTATCATCTTGAAATAATTATGTTAATTCCTTTCCCACAAAATATTATCTTATCAAAATTCATACTTGAAAAGAAAATGTACCATATTTACACTTATACTTCTTCACTTATCCAGCTCTAAAAAGAGTTGGCTGGGAAGGGAGGTCCAACTTGCAGCCTCCAGGCTGCATGGTGATCTTGTGCGAACTATTTTTGCTTATCTGTGGATATCACAGAAAGTATGCTACGACCTTTTCCCCTTACTCAGCTGTTGTTAGTGTTTATGTATTTAATGTGTGGCCCAAGACAACTGTTTCTCTTGCAATGTCCAGCAGAGAAAAAAAAAGTTGGACACCCCTGAGAGGGTCTTGCCCCTCTGCTCAAACCACAACTTTGTGCCTTTGTTGTATGAACACAAATTTTACACTCAAAGGAAAACTAATCTATGAATTATACATTTCTAGGTTAAATCAGCTATTGTCTCCCACAAACACTGAATTCACTGAAATATCAACTGTATCTTTACATATACACACTCCCTACTAGTGAAATGTTCCTTTAAATTTTTTTATGCAACATTTATTTAAGTGATCAAACGGTACTACATATTGTATTATAGAAGAACAACTGAATTGGACAACTCCTTTTCAGCAATAAAGGATTAACTCTAGTATTAAATTGCAAATACTAGCCAGAATATCAAATGGAGATATAATTCATGCCTTGTTTTCACCTAATTATAATATAAAAATTATCTATGAGAGTTATATGACTTATTTCAAATTCTATATTGTTACAAGTTATAACTATGCATAATTATATGTTTGAGCTTAAATTATATTAAATTAAATATCTGAATTTAAATTATCTCTATGAATTTTATAATTAACCCAGTCTTATAATTTGTATAAAATCCTTTAACAAAATATTAGATCTAATCTAAAATTTTAAGATCTGTATCTTTTTTAAGTAAAGTCATTAACTTTCAGTCATCTTTTGATTGGACTGACATTTACACGTAAAAAGATATAGGTTATTATTTTTATTTTTAAGTTACTCTCTAACAAGGACAAATAGAAATCATTAACCAAAGGTTATCTTAAGTTTTTAAATTTAAATTAGTGAGTTTTTTAAACTTTGGAATAATTTTTGGTAAATGCTTTTTGTTTAAAAATTATAAACCTCTATATAATTATAAATGCAATTTTAATCTAAGTTACTTAATTTGAGATAATTTAAATTCAAAGATATCATGAATAGTTATTATAACTTTTAATTACACTGTATCTGAGATACCTATTTTTATATCACCTTAAGAAAAAAAACTACAGGTTGTGCACTATTCCCACTATTTTTTTTAACTATCAATATATTTAGCCCATATACAAATTGATCCTTGTGTTCTCAAAAAAAAAAAAAAACTGACTATGACATTATATCCATTTCTCTCTTAAACAGTATTTATGGAATTTCATAGTTAAGGGTAACATATTCAGAAAATATTAAAATTTTAAAATATGATATTTTAAGTAAATATCTTAAAATCTTATTAAGTAAATATCTTAAATCTTGTTAATTACTCTAATAAAAAAATCAATGCAAAGAAAGTCTAAATAGGAGAAATAGTTCATGTTTTTGCTAAAGACTCAATTATTTCCATATATTCTAACATACAAAATCACAAAAAACAAAATAAACAGTTGGTCAGAGTTCTTTATCATGTGTTTCATCTTTGTGAAGTAAGCACAAATTTAGTGATTAATACCAGTAAATGTAGCTTCTTCACAATTACAAACAAACAAAATAATAAATACATTAAAATAATTATACTTCTCTCCATAGGAAGCCCAGTTAACTTCCTGGACAGGAAGAACTGACAAAAGAAACACACACACACACACAAATAATTATGTTGTATTGATACTGAGTATTATGAACAATTCATGGAAGGGATTGTGGCTCCAAGGAGTAGGGCACTGGCCCCATATACCAGAGGTGGTGGATTCAAATCTGGCTCCAGTCAAAAACTTCAAAAAAAAACTTGCTTTGAAAAATTCATGGACGAGCGTTTTCTTGTTGAGAAATTGTAGAACGATAAGAAAAGACAGTAATATTACAATGTCCATCATCTCACCAACCAGAATTTTTACCTGATATTCACTTCATACATTCAAACTCACATAAATATGAAACCATATTTGGTTAACTTTATGTATATATACAAAAGAACAACTAGAGATAAAGTTGAAGTCCACTATTTGCCACCACCAGTGTCATTCCTCTTTACTCACTTCCTTATTAGCAACTACTAATGTGCATAATCCAAGGACACATTTCAAAACTATTAAGAATAGAGTATAAATGTCTTACTACAACAAATAAGTAAGCAAGGAGATGGTTATGTTAAAAATATAATATACATATAAAGCATTCCACATTGTATGTCAAATCAGCACGTTGTACCCCATTAATGCATTAATCTACACAGAATGATTTAATACAGAAAATATATATATTAAAAAAAGAAAAAAATTGGTATACAGCCTCCTAACTCATTTCCTATATTATGTTTTATATATTTTTTCAATTTCATAAAATGGAATCATACTAAAAATATTTGCTTCTTTCAATTCAACATCATTTTTGAGATCTAGTGATATATCTATTTCATTCAACTATTGTATTATATATGCTGAATCATATATGCATAGAACACTATTTTCCATTCCTCTTGTTGGCCATTTAGTTTACTTTTAATTTTTCACAATTTCAATGCTTTAACAAATACCTTTGAACAAGTAAGTTTCTGTTCACATGTAAGAGTTCTCTAAAGTATGGTTTCTAAACCTTGGCATCCCCTACATTTCAAGTTGATAGTTCTTTATTATGGGATCATATAAATTGTAGGATATTTAGCAGAATCCCTGGCCTCTATTCACTAGTTGCCAAGAACGGACCTGAAGGGTGACACCCAAAATGTCTCCAGATATTGCCAAAAGTTCCCCAAGAGGCTTGGTGCCCATAGCTAAGTGGTCAGCCACATGCACTGGGGTTGGTGGGTTTGAACCTAGCCTGGGCCTGCTAAACAACAATGGCAACAACAACAACAAAAAAGCCGGGCATTGTGGCAGACCCCTGTAGTCCTAGCTACTTGTGAGGCTGAGGCAGGAGAATCGCTTGAGCCCAAGAGTTTGAGGTTGCTGTGAGGTATAACCCCATAGCACTCTACAGAGGGCAACATAGTGAGATTCTGTCTCAGGAAAAAAAAAAAAAACAAGAGTAACTGGTCAACAGGTATCACTTCTAAGAAACCGTAATATGAAAACCCTAAGCTTAATCACTCTCTCCCTTCTTCCCTCCCTTCCTTTCGGTAGGCCCTTCTATCTTGGCATACATGCGTATTAGTATTAATATAGGAAATAAATTCTAACTTTCTAAAAATTATTTTCCCTGGAAGCTTTAAAATTAGGATACTTGATCCACATTTCTTAATGAAACTTTCAAGAGTATACAAAGAGTTTTAGATAAGTTACTTGAAATATTTTCACTGATACCATCACTTATGGAAGATTCATCCATCTTAACACTTTTAATTGCTGGTTTAAAAGAGACTAGACATGTACAACTGGACATTAACACAAGGGGAATCCCATTACCAAATCCCCTACGTGTAAAAGAATCTATTTAGCAAAATGAATCTAAAAATAAAGACAAATTGAATTAAGATGTAAACATACACTCTGCCTTCCCCTAGCCACACCAAATCCACAGAAATTAGATACAAAATTTCTAGTTTCTGATTTCCAGTAAAAATGAATTCTAATTCCTGCTTATCAGGTCTATGAGATACCTTTGTTATGATGTTAATATAAACCCTCACTTTGGGTAAGTAATCTTGTATGGGTTTCTGTTATTGGTACCCAAAGGACTTTGCCTAGTAGCACACTGAAATGATAATGATTCAACTGATAATAATTCGAACCATAACAAAATTAGAAAACCAAGCTGACCAGGAACTAGAAGGAATACCAGAAAGACAGAAAAGATCTTACCGAAGTTTAAAAAAAAAGAAAAATCCAGTACAAATTGCTGCAAAACAGCAGTTGCTCAGAGAGTGGTCCACACCAAAAGCCAGGTATTCAAACCAGGAGGAACTCGAAAGCTATCAACAGCATGAATAATAAGAATATCCAGGCAAGCTAGCCATTCCCACCTCTCATTTATGATACCATACCCAAGGTCCGGGCAGCCAGAAAGATAAGTAATCTATACCCTCATGGAAGGAGTAGTAAATTAAAAACAAACTACAGAAGCCTGGTGCCTGACCTATAGCATATATACCTCAATGCTTTGTAATAAGGAATAATTAAAGCTTTCTGGAAAACCTATACAATGATCAAAGTATCAGTTTTAGAAAGGTTAATCCAGTATCAGTAAGAATGAACTAAGAGAAGGAAGAGTACAAACAGGAAGGTCATTTGAGAAACAGTACAGGTGTGGGGAGGAGAAGGGGGTCTGACGTCCAGATGGAGAAGAGACTCTACAAACTGAAAGACAGATTAGTCTAGATACATAGGAAAGAACAGAATAAACCTGTTGAATTACATAATAATTATATGACAGAAAGACAGGGTAGAAAAACTGCCTCCATTCATTTACTCCTTAAGAAAACAGTTATTTAAAACGTTATTATAGTATCTCTAGCATTTAGCATTATTAAATTAATTTGAGGATTAAGAAGTTCAAAGTAACCCTAAGGTTTGGTACCTGGACAGGGTAACAGGAGGTAATAAACAGAGAAGTCTAGAGACAACACTTAATTAAAAAACAATAGTGATTATTTCATGTTTAGAGGGCTGACTTTTTTCTTACAAATTTCATTTCTATGTTAAAGAAAGCATTTTTATACAAAACATTCATAGAAGTTTTTAACTTTATATCACAAAGTAATTGACATATCCAAATGAATACATGTATTATATATAGATACATATTATAAAGCATAATATAAATGAACATGATTAACTTACCTGTAAACTTTAGAAGCTGAATATTACCAGTCTTCAAGCTCCCAGTGTGTTCTTCCCAATTCTATCCCTCTGCCCCACCTCATACTCGAATTTTATCTTAATCGTATCCTAACTTTTCCTCAATGTTTTAACATGTATTTAGTTATGATTAAATGATACTTGTTACTTGGTTTTCAACTTTTTCAAAGTTTTTCATTTAAAGAAGTATTACACTAGCCAGGCATAGTGGCTCATGCCTATGATCCCGGTACTTTGGAGGTCTAAGGCTGGAGGATCACTTGAGACCAACAGTTCGATGCCAGCCTGGGCCACATAGCAAGATTCCATCTCCATAAAAAGAAAAGTTTTTTAAAAATTAGCTGGGCATGGGGATGCATATCTGTGGTCCCAGCTACTTGGGGAGCTGAGGTAAGAGTATCACTTGAACCCAAGAGTTCACAGCTGCAGCAAGCTATGATCATCAAACTGCACTTTAGCCTGGGCAACAAAGTGAGACCTCATCTTTTAAAAATAAATCCCTTTCATTGAAGAAATGTATGTTTTTTTTAAATATATTATGTTTCTAAAATAATCAACATGGACTTGTGTAGCTGTAAGGCATTCATTTGCACTTTTAGATAACACTTCAATAACAACTTATTCATCCTATCTCCTGATATATATTTGAGTATTTACAAGATTTTATTCTTACAAAAAATGCTTTTACAAAATATTCTTGAACATATTTCCTGGTGTACCCATCCAAGAGTTATCTCACTTAACTGGATGTGGAACTTTGTCATAGGTTATGTGCATGTTCCATTTTAAAAGACAATGCCAATTTGTTTTTACTTTATTATTTTCAAAGGCAAGCTATTAAAATTAAAAGGCCAGTGCTGAAGAACAACGTAAAACACACACTTAATTGAATTTATTTCACAGACAAGCACACAAATCCTCAATAAAAATAATCACCACCATTCTGAATGTCACTGCCCAGCATCACAGGTTAAAATTATATAATCTCATAGAAAACTGTTTCTTCACTCCCTTCTCACAGTGGAATCATTATTATTTCCATGGTCACTGTCTTAAACAAGATTCTGGGTACCAACAGCAGAAACTCACACAAAGTTGCTTAGCCCAAAGTGAAAACTTATATTAAAAAGAAATAAAGGTATCTCACAGAAGTGATGAACAACAGTTAAAACGAAATTTTACAATGGTCTGGAGATCAAGAATTAGAACGCTGCCAAGAACTAAGTCTGTTTTATCTCTCAGGGACCCCCCATGACAGGGGCTTTCCTTTCGCTCTCCAGACACCAGTCCTCACTGTTTTTCTATGACCATAGGCTAACCATGGCTGCCTCAGACCATTTACAGGTTTCTTTTTATTTATTTATTTTTTTTTTTGCATTTTACATGTGTTTGTAGAAGAAAAGCCTAGCAGAATCAAATTAGCATCTTTTCTAACCAACATTTTCAAATTGTTAAAAAACTGCTCAGCCCAGTTAAGCACAGAAGCCCTTCCTAATAGCCATGTATTGAGAATAAGAGGATCCCTCTTACAAACAAAGCTGTAAAGGACCACTTTTGGAGCAGAGTTATTGCTTCTCAGGTAAGAGGGCTTAAGTTAAGCAGGCATCTTACAAATCACCTATAACCATCACCAGCAGAAAACAGTGAAAAGTGTAACAGAGTGCAACTATAAGAAAACCATACTTTATTACATTCAATAAGTCCTGTAATCAGCATTTAAAAGTCAAACAAGTAAATAAAATACCCAATTGTCATCTTGATAGCAGATGCCAGTTTATCTCTGGCTACAAACATTATCCTCCATCTCCAGTGCCAAAAGTCATTTCTGACCATTTATGACAACTGACTTTTTTATGTTTCTCCTGTCATTCCTGTTCTTCATCAAAAACTCTTTGTAGAATATGATGCAATTAACAACCCCTGACTTAAAACTCTCTCTTTGCTTGATAGATCTAAGTCTTCTGGTTCTTTTCTGACCTATCTAGTTTTTGTACTTATTCATTTTTCTCTGTTTAACCTTTAAATATATGTAGTTCTTAAATATATCACTAAAATTAGAAGTAACTAAAGTAAAAATAGATAAGTTGGGGATCACCCAAATTTAAAATGTTTGTGAATTTCAAAAGACAACAATTCACTTAAACAAAAAGAAAAAATAACCCACAGAATGGAGAAATGGTTTCTAAATCATATGAGTAAGGACTTGCATCTACACTATATAAAGAACTCTTAAAATTTAATAAAGATACACAACCCAATTAGAAAATGGGAATAGGATCTGAATAGATAAATCTCCAAAGAAGATATACAAATGGTCAAAAGCACAAAAAAATGCTTAACATCCTTATTCACTAGAGAAATGAAAGTTAAAATTATAACAGTAGACAGCAAAATAGGGAACTCCCAAGTTCTTTATCTACAGAGACTCATCAGAAAACAAGCAGTAACTGTCAGAACCAAGTTTGTCAAAACTATGGAAAACAGTCAAAGTTTTACAACAACTAAACATTAAATCAAGAAAAAGGTAATTTTGGCCAACACGGTGGTTCATGCCTGTAATCCTAGTAATTTGGGAGGCCAAGATGGGTAGACTTCCTGACCTCAGGAGTTTAAGACCAGCCTGAGCTGTATGTAGTTCCAGCTACTCAGGAGGCTGAAGCAAGATGATCCCTTGAGCCCAGGAGTTTGAGGTGGGAGGGAAGGGGAAAGGAGGGAAAGGGATGAGAGGGGAGGGGAGGGAAAGAGGCAATTTCACTGTGCCAAGAGTGGTTAGCACATACCTCTAGTCCCAGCTATTTGAGAGGCTGAAGTGGAAGAACTGCTTAAGCCCAGAAGTTTGAGGCCAGTCTGGGCAACGTGAAAAGATCCCATCTCTAAAACAATAAAAGGAAGAGGAAGAAGAAGAGGAGGAGGAACAGAAAAGAAGAGAAACTTTAAAATCTCTGTGGTATTTTTACAAGGCCTGGCCCCAACTCCTCCATGGCATGAATGATAGCCACAGGCCATCTTCCCTGTGTGGTACCCTGGGATCTGCCTCCAGAGAAAGCAGAACAGACCTTATTTGAAGATTATTGTATATATCTATTCTAACATATCTGGGAGCAACCTGAAGGACTGATATAAGTACTCATCTCTCTCTATTTCACATAAGAACTCAGGCTAGAAAAGTAGCAGTCACTGAAAACTTGTCAAGCAAAACAAAGAACTATAAATTCCCAGGACAAGATTACTACCTGAACATACAATAGACTACCCAAGGCCCAGAAATAAAAGGTAAGGAAATTTTTTTTTTAATAAATTAGGGAGGGGAATCCATGCAGACACCAACATGTATCCTCAGAAAGAACTTGAGAGAATTCTAAGAATTCTAAGCACTTAGAACTAATCCCTAGGCTCAGTGCAAGCCTGGCTAAGCAGAGAATGAGTGCTCCCTCACAGAACCCTAGGAGAGTTATTCTTCTATTTTTTTGTTGTTGTTGTTGTTCAAAGTTTGTGGCTTCTGTTTGTTTTATCTTCTAGCATTAAAGGCAGTCTCTGTCAAAACACTATCTGAACACAAGCTAAGTAAAAGAGAATTTACAGACCATAATAAGAAATAAAGTTTTGTAAAAATGGCTTAGGAACATCACTAAACAAAAGAGACTATTACAAACTTCAACAATCAAAGTAACAAGAATGAAGAAACAGCAAACAATGAGGAAGGGGAAGGATAAGATTTACAGAGTTACCACATTGTAATATTTATATATCTGATGGTCAACCACAAAATCACAAGGCATAAGCATACAAAGAAATAAAATAATATAGCTCCTCCAAAGAAACAAAAGATACTGGCAGGAATGACCTTGAGGGAGTGTAGACACTGGATTTACCATACAAAGGCTTTAGAACAATACAATTACTGAAGTTAAAAAATTCACTAGAGAGGCTCAAAAGCAGATTGCAGTACATAGAAAAAGAACCAGCAAACTTGAAGATACAACAGTTGAAATGATAAGTCTACAAAACAAATGAATAAAGAAAAGCAAACAGAACCTAAGGGATTTGCAGGACATCATCAAGCAAACACAAATATCATGGGAGTCCCAATGAAAGCAAAGAGAAGAAAAAGGACAAATAGAATATTTAAAGATATAACAATGAAAATCTTCCTAAATCTGATGAAATACATGAATATACAA
Organism: Galagoides demidoff; assembly: GCA_963574575.1. Lineage (NCBI taxonomy): Eukaryota > Metazoa > Chordata > Mammalia > Primates > Galagidae > Galagoides > Galagoides demidoff. The sequence goes on along the minus strand of CAUYQV010002549.1, from coordinate 19,528 downwards.
ATCCAAGAAACTCAACCAACTCCAGTTAAGTTAAACTCAGTGACCCACACAGAAACACACTATAATAAAACTGTTTAAAGCCAAAGACAAACAGATAATTTGGAAAACAGCATGAGAGAAAAGACTCATCATGTACAAGGGCTCCTCAATAAGATTAACAACTGATTTCTCATTAGAAACCATTAAAGACAGGCACCAGTGGAATGTTATGTTTAAGTAGAGAAAGAAAAAAAAAACAAACCAAAAACTCATAATGGATAATTTCATGTGTCAACTTGATTGGGCCACAGGGTGACCAGATATTTTCTAAGTGTGTCTGGAGGGTGTTTTGGATGAAATTAACACTTGAATCAACAGTTTGAGTAAAACAGACTGCCCTCTCTAAGTTGGTGGGCCTCATCTACCCACTCAATTTAACCCTAAAAAGAGCAAAAAGGTTGAGTAAGAGTAAAATGCTCCTGCCTGACAATGTTCAGTTGAAACATCAATCTTTTCATCCCTTCAGACTTAAACTGAAACATCAGTTCTCCTGTGCCAAAAGCCTGACAGCTTTCAGGCTTGAGAAACCTGAAACTGAAACCATAACATCAGCTCCTCAGACTCTCCAAGTTGCCAACTGCTAATCTTGGGATTTTTCAGCCTCTATAATCATGTGAACCAATTACTACCATTATCTATCTCCATACTTCCTATTGGTTCTATTTCTCTGGAGAACCATGATTAATACAATTATAAACCAAGAATTCCATATCCTTCAAAAATAAGGGAAAAATACCTTCCCAGATAAACAAGAGCCAACAGAGCTCATTACTACTACACAACTGTCCTACAAGTAATGCTAAATGGAGTCCTTAACTCTTTATGCCATCCATGCACAGCTTTGCTTTTATATATATATCTTTATCTTCTCCTTCTTTATATTCTTTGTCATAGATTACATTTTTTACATTGTGTGTAATAACATAGACTTATTAATTTTTAATGTATTTACTTAAAAATCCTATAGGCATTAAAAATGAGGTTACAATCCAAAAATACAATCATAGTGGCCTTTATATTTGCCTAGGTGTTTTACCATCACTAGAGATCTTTTTTTCTTCATAGGCATTGAGTTACTTTCTAATGGTGGCATTGTTGTTAAGGTGGTATCAATTTCAACTAGACTGTCACAAATTTAGAATCTTAATAGCAATCTTCATAGTAGCCACAAAGAAAATATCTAAAAATATACACAAAAGTAAATGACAAAGAAATCAAAATGATGCACTGTAAAAATTAAACATAAAAAGACATTTGGAGAAAATAGAGACAAAAATGGTATTAAGATTTATAGAAAATAAAAAACAAAATGACATTGAGTATGTGATTTAAAGTATGAGTAATTATATTAAATGCAAATGAAAAACACTGACAGAATCAAATAAACAGTTATACAATAAAACGGTGACTTTAATGCCCCACTTTCAGTAAGGAGAAAGAAAATCAATAGGAAAACAAAAGATTTGAATACCAATATAAACTAATTATACCTAAAAGACATACATAGAACATTTCACATAACAGAAGAATATGCACTGATCTCAGGTACACATAGAACATTCTCCGTTAAAGACCACATGTACCACTACAAAACAGGTCTCAATTATTTAAAAATACCAAAATCATACATAGTATCTTTTCTGACCACAATGGAATAAAGCCATCATTAGTAACAGAAAGAAAACTAGAAAATTCATAAATATGTGCAAATTAAATAACAGCCTTAAACAATCAATGGATCAAAGAAGAAACCACAAAGGAAAACGGAAATGAAGAGATAAATATAAATTAAAACACAGCATGCCAAATTGATGGGATGAAGGCATTGTTCAGATGAACATGTGTAGCTGTCAAACTACATTAAAAGAAGCTAAATTAATAACCTAATTTAGACCTTAAGAACTGAAAAAAAGGATGAACTAAACTCAAAGCTGGAAGGAAGATATTAATCAAGATTAGAGATAAGTAAAGAAAAACAATATAGAGAATAAGCAAATCCAAAATTTGATTCTTCAAAATATTAAAATTAAGCCTTAAGCGCAATGAAGAAAAAGAGGACACAACTAAAATCATACATGAAAGTGAAAGCATTACTACCAATGTTACAGAAGTAGAAAGCATTATAAGAGCATATTGTGAATTGTGTGCTACCAAATTAGAAAAACTATATAAATGAGCAAATTCCTAGAAACATACAAAATATTCAAGAAAAAGTAGAATTTCAACAGACCTATAACAACTAAAAAATATCAATAACCAAAAACCTCCAACAAAGAAAAGTCCAGGAACAGATGGCTTCATTGGTGAATTCTACCAAACATTTAAACAATTACCACCAGTTATTTTTAAATTTTTCCCAAAAATTAAAGAGGAAAGAATACTTTCTAACTCACTCTATGAAGCCAGCATTTCTCTAATACCAACAACAAATACATTATATGAAAAGAAAACAACGGACCATTATCCCTTATGACTATAAATGCAAACATCCTCAACATTCTATCAAACCAAATTGAGCAGCATATTAAAAGGATTACAATCAAGTGAGATTTATCACAGGAAAGAAGGTATGTTAAACATAAGAAAATCAATCCTTACAATACTCACAGAAAAAAGAAAAAGCAAATGTACAATTAATGTAGAAAATGCATTTGAAAATATCTAAACACTCTTCTCTGATTAAAAAAAAAAGACTTAAAAAATTAAAAAGAACTTCTTCAGCATGATAAAGGAGAAAGACACTTATAAAAAACGTTAGAGCTAACAGCATACTCAATGGTGAAAGACTGAAAGCACTCCCCCTAATGGAAGGAAGATGAGATACCCACTTTTACTACTGTAATTCAAAAATTCAAGTTTTAGCCTAAGCAATTACATAAGAAAAAAATAAATGAATAAACAGCATCCAAATTAAAAAACAAAAAGTAAAACTATCTCTATTTACAGATGAAATAATCCTACTATAGAAAATCCCAAAGAATCCACAAGAAAGCTATTGGAATTAACAATTTCAGCAAAGTTCAACACACAAAACTCAACTGGGTTCCTATATATCTGCAATGAGGGACCTACAAAGGAAATTAAGAAAACTATTCCATTTACAATAGCATTTAAAAGAATAGGCAGGGTGCAGTGGCACATGCCTGTAATCGTTGCACGCAAGGAGGCCAAGGCAGGTGGCTTGCTTGAGCTCAGGAGTTCAAGACCAGCCTGAGCAAGTAGGAGACCCAATCTCTACCAAAAAAAAAATAGAAAAACTAACCGGGCGTGGTTGTGAGCACCTGTAGTCCCAGCTACTCCAGAGGCTGAAGCAAGAGTAGTGTATAAGTCCAAGAATTTGAGGCTGCTGTGAGCTACAGAGTGAGACTCTGCCTCAAAAATAAATACATAGCTCTTTTTGCTGCCATCTTGGTTTCACGTTCTTTGCACAAGATGCCCAGGTGAAGCCACAGAAACTGTTCCTGCTACACAGCAGGAGTTGCCAGTCTCAGGCTAAGACAGGGTCTAAACAAAAGCTGACAGTGATGAATCAGTACCAGAGGTACAGGAACAAGATTCCACACAGGCAACCACACAGCAAGCGCAAGTGCAGCTGGCAACAGCAGCTGAGATTGATAAAGAACCAGTCAGTAAAGCAAAACAGTGGGAGTGAAAAAAAGGCACAAGGGCTATGTCCAAACTGTGTCTTCAACAACAGGGGTTACTTGAGTCACTACCTATAAATCTAAGAATATCCTCTTTGTCATTACCAAAACAGATGTCTCCAAGAGCCCAGCTTCAGATACCTACATAGTTTTTGGTGAAGCCAAGATGGAGGATTTATCTCAGCAGGCACAGCTAGCAGCTGCTAAACAATTCAAAGCTCAAAGTGAAACTGTTTCAAACATTCAAAAAAACACACAAACTCCAACTGTACAAGAGGAGAAATAGGAGGAAAAAGTTGATGAAACAGGTATAGAAGTTAAGGATACAGATTTGGTCATGTCACAAGCAAATGTGTTGAGAGCAAAGGCAGTCCAAGCTCTAAAGAACAGTAATGATGTTATAAATGCTATTATGGAACTAACAGTGTAACCAGGACTCTTGTTATTTCAAAAGACTAACTGCAGTGTGGTTTGAAATTTGCACTGTTTCTATCATTAATAAAGTTATGGCTTCCTGTTGGATGAAAAAATATATAAATAAATTAAATAATAAAAGAATTAAAGACATAGAAATGAAGTTAATGAAGGAAGTGAAAAATGTGGACACTGAAAAAATACAAAAGAGAATTGAAAGAAATTAAAGACTTAAATAAATAAAAACACATCCTGTGTTCTTGGGCAGGAAGATTTATTATTATTAAGATGTCAATACTACCCAAAGTGATCTACAGATTCAATGCAATCCTTACCAAAACATTAATGTCTTTTTTTAGAAATGGAGAAGGCAATGGCTAAGTGGTACAAGGTTTGATTGTAACAATGGATGCACAGTTCTGTGAATAGCTAGAAACCACTGAATTGTAATTGTACACTTTATAATAGGTGAACTGTCTGGCATGCAAATTACATCTCCAAAAAAGCTGTTTTAAAAATATAGATAGGTCTCCTGGCTCTCTAATATTCTGCCTTTACTATTTTCCATAATTTCATCCCCTAAGATGTATTCAATTATAACCTCATCTACAGATATCTCTTCAATCTTTGCCATGAGCCTTGACTATTCTTCTCTGACCTCTGAAATTCAAAACCTGAATTTCCCTACTTTCTGCTATATGAATGATAGAAAGAGTCATATCATTCACAAAAGTCAAATTCATCTTTCTACTTCACCACACCTGCTCTCAGACAGAAGGCTACAACTCTGTTATCTCTACCTCACTACCACCAACCCCACCAGCACATGGGCCAGTTGCCAATTTCTGTCAGTTCTATTTTCACAATCTCTTTCTTCATTTTCCCTTCAATTAATAAAGCCATTACTTCAAAAAAGCACAATTTACCTTTCTTTAATTTCTCTCTTCCCCAATACAACACCATATTCCCAGATACATGTCAAGAAATTCAAAATCTAAAATGTACCAAACTTTCCCCTTTTCACAACCCCTGAGTAGGTTCCTACTTAGTACAGAATAAAATTCCACTTCACCATCACTTGATTGTCAAAGTTTCCCGTAAAATAGATTCAACACACCTACCTAATGTCGCATCTTCTTAAATCATTCTTCAGCCTTATATGTCAGTCTCCCCAAAGCACTTATCATTCCTATAGTATACCACAACTTTCATGGCTGGGTGCTTTTTCTTAAAGCTTTCTCCACTTAACAAAATTCCTCATCCTCAAGGACCTATACACTTTTATTATTTCAAGATATAAAATGCTATCAAATGGTGAGACATGTATATGTCAATTTTAGAGATGTTAAAATGTAAAAAAACAGTACTGTTTTAACATCTCTAACATCTCAGTATATCTAAGACCTACTGTTTTTTTACATTTTAGCATCTCTAAAATAAATTAAGATTAATTCCTTCCTTTAAAGTTCAATACAGTAATTATATGTATTTCTATTTAACTTCTATCTTTGCCCTCCTTGTATTATGACTTAATACTGTTGACTCTCATGTGATTACACTATCCTTGAGGATAAAAATTCTGTCTTGCTCATCTACAATACAGCAGAAACTCTAGTACACTAGAGTTTAAGACGATCTAGACTTAAATGTGCAAAAGAAGGTAGAAAGGAAGGGAGGGAAGGAAATCAAGAATGAAACCAACACTAATAACATCTATCTCATGTGCATTATCAGAATAAATCAGAGAATATACATTAAAATCTATGTGTGCAATCAATCTTATTCAAATGCCAGATTTGGGTATTTTAAAAGATATATTTAGTAAAATTAAATATCATACTGCAAATCTGCAGTCCACCCAAGGAACTGCAAATCTGTCACTCTTTAATGTAAGAAGCTACCTTAGGGGACATAGGACATTTATTTCAAGTTCCTATGAAATTAATGCATCCCATCACATTTCAGTAACATAGTAGTCACCAGGTTCCAGGAGAGCAAAGCACTCTTCCAGCACACTAGAGACTATTAGATTATGATTAGGGGTTCCCATTTCTGCTTTTAGAGAGCAATGTCATCACTTAACTCTTGTTTCCAAGCCCTATAATACTGACTTTTTTCCCCAAGGAGAATAAATATATCCAAAGAAGCAAATGCAACTTGAAAACAAAATAGCATTTAGTAGGTTCCTTTTTTTAAAGTTAGATTGCTTTGAATTTTCAAGTAACATAAAGAAGACTGGGTTAACTGCTCTTCCCTTAGGCTCCTTTGAAAAATGTGCCCATCAATTGAAATTAAAATTATCTTTTTTCAAACTATCTCTTCCAGTAGACTATGAGCACTGCAAAACCAAGAATCAAGTGCTTCCATCGTTATAGCTCATTTACTTATTATAGTGACACTCGGTAAATGTTTGAACTAAACTGAAGTGCTGATCTTAATATTGGTTTGGGGGAGATTCTCTCCAACATTCAAAAAAAAGAAAAAAGTGGTTTTTTCCCCTGAAGTATCCTTAATTGTACTATCCAGGCACATAGGTATACTGATGCACTGTGTATAACATATTCTGGCAATGTAGTTGCCCAGCTAGTTAACTAAATACTTTCAAATCCAAGCTTTGTCTCAGCCATAGTTCCAGTTCTCTTTAGATGGTTCAGCCCTCTGATGTCCTATCTCCCATCATACACCCCCACTATGGCTCTAGTGTCCCCGCTTACCCCTGGCTTCTATCTAAATGATTGTAACACTACCTTTTCTCCTTTTCCTTTCAGTCTTAAGTGTAGCACAGAGGCTTCTTGCTGTTGATTAATACCTGAGTTGTATCACACAGTCTCCCATTTGGCTCCTGAGCAATTCCATTACCTGTATAACTATTTATTGGATTAAGTTTTACTTTGCTAAAAGAATTGCTATGGTTACTACAATAAAATCTCTGTAAGTTGACCACCCAAGGGACTGTATCAACATACGGAGGTGGTCAACCTACGGAGGGAGGCCTATGTACTGATATGTACATGTGGTACATGTCTGGTCTATGAAAATTATATAAGGAGGTGGTCATTGTAGGGAGGTAGTTAACTACAGAGGTTCTATTATATTTTCTGAATGAATCCTGACATTTTAAATTTCATTTAAGAAAGAATGTATCAAATACTGTAACACTTCAGCACATAGAGCATAAAAACTTTCAATCTTCAAAAAAGCTCATTACACAAAAAACATTCTGAGTACAGAGACAGAGAACACCATGCATAAATTCTTAAAAGTAAAAATAAAGAATCTAACATTTTATTCATAGCAAAGTATTCCTGACTGAGATGAAGTCTTTACTCAGCTGCAATATTTGCCTGAATTAAGTCAATCACTTATAATAAAAATGTCACTTTTTTTAAACTTATTTAGTAGAGGGGAAAATTGGAAGGATTATGGGATCTGGAGTCACTGCAGGCCAAGACATCTGTTACAAGGGAAAAAAATGTTAAAGACCTCCTGTCAGTGACTTATCATCAAATGCACAAAAGTCAGTCCCTTCTAAAGACATGTCCAACTAGATCAATCACTTAAAAAGATATATCTTTAACCATTAAACATATTTCCTACAGCTTTTTAAGACCATAAAATATCAAAGTTGAAAGAATCATCTTAAACACAGGAATAAGGGCATACATAATTTGTAAATCATTCACTGTTAACAACTGATTATTACAGGTCTTCCCTTTCATGTAATGTTTTATACAAAATGCCTTTAATAGAGCTAATATGATAAAATAATTCACTTATTGTCCATAAATATTTCAGGAAATATTTCTAGGGCAGAGAGACTATTTATCATTTGTTTTTACTTTATAAATAAACAAGGTTTCTAAATCTCTCAAAGTATGTTCTTGATCATAGAAAAATAATCTTCCCAGCAATCACAAAACTGAAAAAAAGTCAATTTAAGATTACAGACTTTAGCAGAATGAAATGTGAAGAAAGAGGGCCCTGACATTAATAACAACAACCATTTACTGAGCATAAAATTCCAGGCATTTTATATAAATCATTTCCTTTTATTTACTATGAAGCAGTTTCAGTGAGGAAATAGAAAAGCAAAAAGGTCACAAATTTATCCACGCTACCTAGTCAGTAAACGGCAGAAGTACAATTTCAGTTCTGTCTTGTCTGGCTCTAGAGTATAATCTTATTAATAACTATTCTCTGCTTGCTCTGGACTAATATAACATGAGGATGATTTCAAGCTCAAAAGAAACCAGTAAACTATTTTTTTAAATCAAAAACAACATGAAAGTCTCTAGCTAAAATTTTAAATAATTCTTCATCTAATGTTATCAAACTTTCCCACAATTTAACATAAATAATATATATAAATATAAAGAGTTTTACTTAGAATCTACTATGTGTTATGTTCTGTTAATAAACAGATTACGTAAAGAACCTACCTGAAAAAGTTCCTAAGTAAAACCAATTAATACATATTTCTCACTAATACAAAAGTTCTACAGTAAGATTAGCACCTCTAAGCCACCATCCCTAACTTTATGCATGTCTTACTCATCATATGCTGATAAACAGCCTTGTCACTTTTTCCTCAAAAAAAAACCGTAAGCAAAAATAAACAAAAACACTTAAATTATTTCATATAACCTAAAATAGATAATAAAATCATCATATGAATTCATATTTATGTTCTTCTCTTTTAAAATTATAGAATACTTAGAAGTAATCCACCAAGCTCTTACCCGTCCAAAATAAATAAGAACAGGGTAGTATGTGGGTGGTAGAACAACTGGATTAGAAAGGGTTAACACTGAATGTAAAGCATCTAAATGGCCCACTCAAGAGACAAAGATTGAAAGAATGGATAAATAAAATCCAGTAATATGCTGCCAACAAGAAACTCATGTAACTGGTAAAGACTATTATAGACTCAAGGCAAAGGGAAAAAAGTTATACTCCATGCAAAAAGAAACCAAAAGTGAGCAATAGTAACTATTCTTAGATGAAACAGACTAAATCAACAAGTTTAGACCAGCGATTCTCAACCTATGGGTCATGACTCCTTTGGACAGTATTAAAGGTTCATGGCATTAGGAAGGTTGAGAACCACTCCTTTAGACAAAGATGGTCATTATACCATGATAAAGGGATTAACTCAACAATCATAAATACATAGGCAACTAACACCAGGCCTTCCAGATTTATAAAACAAATACTACTAGACCTAAGAAATGAAATAATCAGCAAGAGAGTGGGAGAAATCAACTCTCCATAGACACAACTAGACAGACCAAGACAAAAAATTAATAAAGAAACCCTGATATTAATTAAACAAGACTCTAGAACAAATGTACCTACCCACATGTACAGAACATTTAATCCAAAAAAATGCAGAAGATTTTCTAAGATAGACCAATGTTAGACCACAAAACAAGCCTCAGCAAATTTTCTAAAAATTGAAATCACACCATGTATCTTCTCATACCATAGTGGAATAAAAATAAAATGAATCCAAAGGAACTCTCAAAACTGTATATAATTAGGTAGAAATTAAACAACCTGCTGCTGATTCTTAGGGTCAACAATGAAATCAAGATGGAAATCAAAAAATTAAAACAAAAAAAAAAAAATACAAAGGATCAATAAAATGAAAACTTGGTTATTTGAAAATAAAAATAAAAATAGACTCCTAGCAAGATTAGCCAAAAAAAAAAAAAAAAAAAAGAGGATTCAAGTAAGCTCAACCAGAAATGAAAAATGAGATATTACAATCAAAGTCACACAAATACAATCATCTGACACTGCTATGAATACCTATAAGCACACAAACTAAAAAATCTAGAGGAAATGGATAAGTTTCAAAAACATACAATCTCCCAAGCTTGAATGGGACTGAAATAGAAATCCTAAACAGATCAATAACAAGTAGTGAGATTTAATCAGAAATCTCCTTAGCCAGGTACCGTGGCTCATGCCTATAATCCTAGCATTCTAGGAGACTGAGGCAGGGGGATCACTTTTGAGCTCAGGATTTTGAGGCCAGCCTAAGAAAGAGAGAGCAAGACCCCCTCACTACTAAAAATAGAAAATTTAGTCAGACATTGTGATGCAAATCTATAGTCCTAGTTGTTCAGGTAGCTAAGGCAGGAGGAGTTGAAATTGCAATGAGCTACAATGATGCCACTATACTCTACCTAGGACAACAGAAAGAGACTCCATCTCAAAACAACAACGAAAGAAAATCAAAATGAAGGAAAGAAGGGAGGAAGGGAGGGATGAAGAAAGGGAGGGACGGAGGGAGGGAAAAAAGTAAGAAAATTTTAGGACCTGCTGGATTCACAACCAATTTCTACCAGATCTACAAAGAACTGATACCTACGCTACAAAACTGTTCCGTAAGACTGAGAGGAGAGAATCCTCTCTAACTCATTTTACGAAGCAGGTAATACCCTGGTATTAAGCCAGAAAAGTAAACACACAGAGGAAAAAATAAAAAATAAAAATAAAAAAAAACTACAGACCAATATCTCTTGTGAACAAAGATCAAACATCCCAAAAAAATACTAGAAAACTGAATACAACAGCACATCAAAAAAATTATTCACTGTGATCAAGTATGTAGGTTTCATCTCAGGGATGGAGACTAGTTCAACAAATACAAATCAGTAAATTTATCTACCTCAAACAGATTTTAAAATAAAAACCATATGATCATTTCATATGGTCGTATCTCAGATACAAAAAAGTATTTGGTAAAATCCAGCACCCCTTCATGATAAAAGCCCTTAACAATCTAGTTTAGAAGGAACATAACTCCAAATAATAAAAGGTACATATGAAAAACCAACAGCCAACATCATATCAAATGGGATAAAGTGGAACGCATTCCCCCTAAGATTGTACACAAGAAAAAGATGCCCACTTTCACCACTTTGTTTCTTTTGTTTGTTTTTGTTTTTTTAGACAGAATCTCACTTTGTCACCATCAATAGAAGGCTGTGGCATTATAGCTCACAGCAAACTCAACCTCTTGGGCTCAAGTGATTCTCTTGCGACAGCCTCCCAAATAGCTGGGACTACAGGAGCCTGCCACAACACCTGGCTATTTTTAGAGATGGGGTCTCACTGTTGCTCAGGCTCATCTCAAATCCATGAGCTCAGGCAATTCACCCACCTCAGCCTCCCAGAGTGCTAGGATTACAGGCATGAGCCTTCGCACTCAGCCTCCTTTTCACCACTTCTATTCAACATAGTACTAAAATTCCTACCAAGAACAATTGTATAGGAGTAAGAAATAAAGGACATGCGAAGCAGAAAAGAGGAGGTTAAACTATCCCTGTTTGACTATGATACGATCTTACAAAATCCTCAAGACCAATCTAAAAGATTCCTAGATTTGATAAATGAATTCAGTAAAGTCTCAGGTTACAAAATTAATGCACACAAATCAGAAGCATTTATATACACTAATAACAGTTAAGCCAAGAATCAAATCAAGAACTCAATATCATTTATAATAGTTGCAAAAAAATATAATACCTAGGAATATACTCATCCAAGGAAGGAAAAGATCTCTACAAGGAGAACCGTAAAGCAGTGATGAAAGAAATCATGATGACACAAAAAATAGGAAAATACTCCATGCTCATGGATTGGAAGAGTCAATATTGTTAAAATGACCATACTGTGCAACGTGATTTAAAGATGGCACGGAATTCTCATCAAAATACGAACATTATTTTTTCACAGTATTAGAAAAAGCAATCCTAAAATTCATATGGAACCAAATGAAGAGCCCAAATAGCCAAAGCATCCTAAGCAAAAAGAACAAATCTGGAGGCACCACATCACCCAACTTCAAATTATATTACAAACCAAAGGTAACAAAAACATCATGGTACTGATATAAAAGCAGACACACAAATCAATGGAACAGAATTGAGAACCAATAAATAAAACCATATACCTAAAACCAACTTATCCTCAACAAAGCAGATAAAAACATACATTGGGGAAGGACGCCCTTTTTAACACATAGTTGGGAAAAATGAACAGCCATGTACAGAAGGAATGTGGATCCCTATCACACACCATACACAAAAATTAACTCAAGATGGATTAAAGACTTACATAAAACCTGATACCACAAAAATTATAGAAAAAAAGCTAGGAAAAACTCTTATGGACATTGACCTAGGCAAAGAATTTATGACGAGACCTCAAAAGCATATAACTAAAATGAAAATAAATGGTACTTAATTATATTTTAAAAATCTCACAAAAAAATGAGTAAATAAAAGTTTCCACACAGCAAAAGAAATAACCAAAAGAGTAAACAGAAAACCTAAAGAATAGGAGAAAACATTTGCAGACTATACAGGTGATAAAGCATTGATATCTAAAATCTCAAAAAACTCAAAACAAATAAGCAAGAAAAAAACATTAAAAAGTAGACAAAAGACATGAACAGACACTTTTCAAAAGATGGTCAACAAATTTGAAAAAACACACATCTCATGAGGGAAATAAAAATTAAAACCACAATGATACACCCATCAAAATGGCCATTATTAAAAAATCATAAAACTACAGATGTGGGCACAGACTAAGTAAAGACGGGAACACTTAAATACACTGATGGTAGGAATGTATAAATTATTAGTACAAGCTCTATGGAAAACAGTATGGACATTCCACAAAGAACTAAAAGTAAATCTATTGTTCAATCTAGCAATTCCACTACTGGGAATCTACACAAAGGAAAAGAGAAGTCATTATATCAAAAACATACAGTGCTCACGCCAAGGCCAGAGAGGGTGGAGAGTGGAAAGCTGAGGTGGGCTCAGGCTTCTCCCGCAGAACTTCAGAAATTGTTAATTAGCCATCCATTTGTGAGTCTCCCAAAGTCCACAAATGTTTTAATAACATAGGTAGACCTGCCTCTCCCCTGTGGATAAGGTCACTGAGAGGAGTTCCCTTACGGAATCACTGCAGATGTTGTGCTCACAGCTGACCAGAATAGGACTTTAAAAGTATTCGACTTCAATGTTGGCTACAGTGCAGCAGAAGCCCATTCACAGCCAGTCCCTCAAATCTGCCAAAATGAAGGCTCATCATTTGCAACCCAACAATCCCAGGCTTACAATCTCTTGCTAACTTCTGCTGTTGGTGATGGGATGAAGCTGTGGGATCTGAGAACCCTGAGGCATAAGTGCCACTTGGAGGACACTGGAATCACTGCCATCCCAGTGGAGCTGCGTTTAGCCCCTGCTGCCAAGCACTTTTTCTCACTAGCTGGCGGGGCCCACACACCCTTCGCCAGTGTGGCCTTCCATCTGTCTGCACCCCAGCTTGCCATAGCCACCGTGGACAGTAAGCTTCAGCTGACTGCTGAGCTAGGTCCCAGAACACTGAGAGGAGCCCCTCAGTGAAGTGAGAAACAGAGGCCTGTCCTCAAGGGCCAGGGCAGTAGCTTTTCTTGTAATTTGGACCTCCTTAAAGACTTCCTTTGTCTGCGAACTCTTCCCTCTGCATATGACATTCTTACTTATATAGTTTTCTTTCTGCTCCTCAAAAGGGATCCCCCTCATTGGAAAAATAGAAATGGCATTTAATACTTCTGAAAAGAATTGGTAAAGTTAAAACAGAATATTTTTCAATAAAATTATAGTATTTATTTCATTAAAGAAAACATGTACTCACATATTTATTACAGCACAATTTACAATTGCAAAGACATGGAATCAACCAAAGTGCCCATCAACTGATGAATGGACAAGGAAAATGTGGAATACATATGCCATGGAATATATATACATATATATTTCACTCAGCCGTGAAAAGAAAGAAACAAGGTCTTTCATAGCACACTGGATGGAATTCAAAGCCATTATCCTAAGTATCTCTGAAACAAACACTGCATGTACTCACTTATAAGCCAGAGTTAAACAATGGTAAACATGGTCATACAAAGTGGTAATAATGAACTTTGGAGACTCAGAAGGTGGAAGGTAGAAAGGGAGGTTAGGGATCAAATACCTACTGGGAACAATGTATACTATTCAAGTAATAGGTACACCAAAAGTGCTGATTTGCTGACTTCCCCACTACATAATTCATCCATGTACCAAAAACCACCTGTACTCCCTAAATCTATTACAATTTTTTAAATAAAGGAAAAAAAAAGAGAGAGAACAAAACCCTATAGAAACATGACCCAAATTCAACAAATTATCAAATGTAAGCTATTGTCACCTCCCCAGACTTCCTGCCTCTTGAGCTCTACATACTTAGAACATACAAAACCTATATTCTTTCCTCCATAACGTCATTATCACAATAATATTAATAATAAGTCTTTGACACACATATCATCAAATACTAAAATTTTTAAAACATAATCAATTTAACTATAAAAAAGATTTGCTTTCACCAAATTTTTCATTGACCTTCTCAATACTATGATGATGTCTAAGTAATTTATTATGAAAACAGGTTTGTAAAGGATAATGACTACTTAAGACCAAGAAAACTACATGTTTCAAAAATGAAAGCTTTCCACTGACTTTTTACCACTATCACATATTGCCAATCCACTGAATAAAATCTATGGTATTATGAGTACTATATTTTTCCACTGAAAATGTTATTTAGTATATCAAAAATAAAATTTCTCAGCAAAGCACCACAAAAGTAACCCAGTAAAACCTACTAATATCATTATTTATTTCATATAGGCAATCAACAAAAGGATATTTGTCTACTGTTATTTTTTTAAAAAGAACTGCTAGATAGACTAAATAAGAAATCTAGGTTATTTTTAGTTTATCAGTTTTCTTAATAGTACTGCAGAATATATCTAAATTGTCGAATGTAACTAAACATACATAAAATTCCTGCTAGTTTAAAAAACAGTCAAATCTGAACAGTAACGAAATACATGAACTATTTAACAAGAGCTGTAATTGCTATTGCTATGTAGATTGACTTTGACACACAAGTTTGCCTGTGGCTTTAAGGAGTAGGGTGCTGGCCCATACACCAGGGGTGGTAGGTTCACACCTGGCCCCAGCCAAAACTGCAAAAAAAAAAAAAAAAAAAAAAGATTTGATGCATTAAAATTTTTTAAATATAATTTTCAAAATATAAAGATTAGAGGACATAAGACAAAACCGAGACTCATTCAAATTTAACCTATAATTCTTCACATAGTACATTCACTAGTTAAAAAAGAGATTACGAGTCTGTGAAATATAAACAACCAAAGCTCAAAATATGAAATACAAAGCCAAATGTAAACAAAAAAAAATCTACATGGGTTTTATACAGTGTCTTTCCTAATCCTAGGTATTTTTCCTAATGCAAAATATATCAACTTAGAAAGTTTATCTTAACATTCTTAAAGTTTGTGATTACATGGGATAACCTCCAAGATCAAAAGAAGCACTACATGAATACTAATATCACATGATCTAACTGTACAAAAATTTGGGGCTGCTCAGGTTTTGCATCACATGAGTAATTAAATACATCAAGAAAACAAAAAATCTTAAGATATTAAATAGGAAGCATTTGTGCATGTCATGTCTGTATTTAGCTAAAGCTGTTACTTCTTTTTAGCCAAATCACTTCCAAAGTATTTGACTGAAGAAATTAGAACTTCTTAAAAATTAAAAAAAAATGCCTAATTTGTTTTTTAGTGCCCCTGTAACCTGAAGAAAATCAAAAGCAACAAATATAATACATTCCTGTAATCATTCTAAAAATGATGTCAAGTTTCAAAAATAAAATCCTCTGAATTATCTTCATGGTTATCACTTTTTAAAAAGAAATGTGGTTTAAAAATGCAATCAGCTCATATATTCCACATAGCTATTACTACTCAATGAACGAAAATGTCTAGATATTGAGTAAGTAAGAATCTATACTTTGCAAGGTATACAAGTAACTAACTCCACATTATAAAACATTCTATTTTGTGTCTTGACCATAAACCACAAAAATAAAAATCTAGACCTATGAAATATTTTATAGAGGTTAGTATTCTCAATTCATTTAGTAATCAGAGTATTCTGATGGCTATTATCCTAAATTATTAGAGGCCAATGAATTTAACTTCTAAAAACTAAAGTGTGAAGTTTGAACTATGGATTTTATAATCATTTTTTGGAATGAATACCTAAAATATTCAGGTTAACAATAAAATAACTTTCATCATGAACTTTAGCTTTAAGACAGAGAAAAACATGTGTCTGTGTGTGCTACAGTCAGCAATCTTAACTTCCTAAAGAAAGTCACTGATTTAATCTTGCCTTCTAATCACTGCCTCTCTTGTAAGCACCATGAAGAATGTGAAGCTGCCTGACCTCTGAGCAATATATACAGCAAACTTAATGCAAAATTAATCATCATATCAACAGGTAAAGCCACATTCTGACATTTGACATTTTCTTGCCTTCAAAAACAAATTTATCATATTAAAAGGATGATCAATTTTTATACCATTTGTACAATAAAAAATTTCAAATACTTTCCCAGATTTAATTAATTATTCTATTTTACTCAGTACAAGTTGAGTTTTTCGTATTCAACATGTTGAGCCAGGTACAATGACTCGTGCCTATAATCCTAGCATTTTGGGAGTCTGAGGCAAGAGGATAGCTTGACGCCAGGAATTCCAGACTAGCCTGGGCAACACAGCAAGATACCATCTCAACAAAAATACAAATAAAATACAAATAGCTAGGTGGTGGCATACCTATGTAGTCCTAGCTACTCCATGAGACTGAGGCAGGAGGAGTTCAAGGTTAAAGTGCCCTTTGGTTAGGCCACTGCACTCCGACTCTGCCTGGGCAACAGAACAAGACCTTGTCTCTTAAAGAAAAAAAAAAAAAAAGAAAGAATTCTTGGGACCAGAAGTGTTTGAAATATTTGGGTTCCCCGCCTCCTCCCGGCTGGTGGAGCGACTGGAGGCTGCAGCCAGGATCGACTCAGCTCCCGCGTCGTGTTGAGGCTGTCACCATGGCTGCAAAGCTGTCTCCCCCACCTCCCCATCTCGCTTCCGCTGGGTCAGAATGAGCTCCCAGAAAGTGCTGGCCATTCAGGCCCGCGGAGGCCAAAAAGAGAGAAACATGAGAAAAAGCGGGAGCCTCAGCACAAAGCTCCTTAAGTACCTCCTCCTCCTCCAGCGCCGCCACCATCACCTTTGCCAGATCCAACCCCCCCCCCCACCAGAGCCAGAGGAGGAAATCCTGGGATCAGACGACGAAGAGCAAGAGGACCCTGCAGACTTACTGCAAAGGTGGCTATCATCCAGTGTAAACTAGAGACCTCTTTAACAGCCAGTATCATGTTATTAGAAAGCTTGGATGGGGGCACTTCTCTACTGTCTGGCTATGCTGGGATATGAAAGGGAGAAGATTTGTTGCAATGAAAGTTGTAAAAAGTGCTCAGCATTATATAGAGACAGCCTTGGATGAAATAAAATTTCTCAAATGTGTTCGAGAAAGTGATTCCAATGACCCAAAGACATGGTAGTCCAGCTCATTGGTGACTTCAAAATTTCAGGCATGAATGGGATACATTTGTGCATGGTCTCTGAAGTGCTTGGCCATCACCTCCTCAAGTGGATCATCAAGTCCAACTATCAAGGCCTCCCAGTTCATTGTGTGAAGAGTATCATTAGACAGGTCCTTCAAGAGTTAGATTATCTACACAGTAAGTGCAAGATTATTCATACTGACATAATGCCAGAAAACATCTTGATGTGTGTGGACCATGCCTATGTGAGAAGAATGGCAGCAGAGGCCACCAAGTGGCAGAAAGCAGGTGCTCCTCCCCTGGTAGGGTCTGCAGTGAGTATGGCTCCACAACAAAAACCTATAGGAAAAATATCTAAAAACAAAGAGAAAAAACTGAGAAAGAAACAGAAGAGGCAGGCAGTTTTTCCTTACTGGAAAAAACACCTGCAAGAGATAGAAGAATTGGAGTGAGAAGCTGAAAGGAAAATAATAGAAGAAAACATCACCTCAGGTGTGCCTTCCAACGAGCAGGACAGTGAACACTGCCCGGAGGTGAAGCTAAAAGCAGTGGGATTAGAGGAGACAGCAGAGGCAGAGACTGCGAAGGACAATGGTGAAGCTGAGGACCAGGAAGAGAAAGAAGATGCCAAGAAAGAAAACATTGAGAAAGATGAAGATGATGTTGAGCAGGAACTTGCGAACACAGACCCTGCATGGATAGAATCACCAAAAACCAATGGCCATATTGAGAATGGCCCGTTCTTACTGGAGTAGCAGTTAGAAGATGAAGAAGATGATGAAGACGACTGCCCAAATCCTGAGGAATATAACCTTGATGAGCAAATGCAGAAAGCGATTACATGTATAGCAGCTCCTATGAACAATTCAATGGTGAATTGCCAAATGGATGACATAAAATTTCTAAGTCACAGTTACCAGAGTTTTCCACCTCCTTGTTCTCTGGGTCCTTGGAACCTGTGGCTTGTGGCTCTGTTCTTTCTGAGGGATCCCCACTTACTGAGCCAGAGGAAAGCAGTCCATCCCACGACAGAAGCAGGACAGTGTCAGCTTTCAGTACTAGAGAGTTGCCAAAAACAAAAACCCAGGCGGCTGACTTGGTGAATCCCTTTGATCCTCGGAATGCAGATAAAATTAGAGTAAAAATTGCTGACCTGGGAAACACTTGCTGGGCGCATAAAAACTTCACAGAAGACATCCAGACGCGCCAGTACAGATCCACAGATGTCTTAATAGGCGCAGGGTACAGCACACCTGCTGACATTTGGAGCACTGCGTGTATGCCATTTGAGCTGGCAACAGGGGATTATTTGCTTGAACCACATTCTGGGGCAAACTATTGCAGAGATGACAACCACACAGTCCACATCATAGAGCTGCTAAACAGTATCCCAAGGCACTTTGCTCTATCTGGAAAATATTCTCAGAATTCTTCAATCGCAGAGGAGAACTGTAGCACATCACCAAGCTGAAGCCCTGGAGCCTCTTTGATGTGCTTGTGGAAAAGTACAGCTGGCCCCATGAAGATGCTGAGCAGTTTACAGATTTCCTGATTCCGATGTTAGAAATGGTTCCAGAAAAATGAGCCTCAGCTGGCGAATGCCTTTGGCATCCTTGGTTGAATTCTTAGCATATTCTACCACTATAGCATTCTGAGCTAGCAAATGTTCCCAGTACATTGGACCTAAACGGTAACTTTCATTCTTTATCAGGATTACAAGTGAGCTGGCTTCATCCGCAGACCTTTATTTTGTCTTGAGGTACTGTCGTTTGACATTTTGCTTTTTGTGCACTGTGGTCCTGGGGAAGGGTAGTCTTTTGTCCTCAGCTAAGTAGTTTACTGACCATTTTCTTCTGGAAACAATAACATGTCTCTAAGCATTGTTTCTTGTGTTG
>CAUYQV010002544.1:0-32967 GCA_963574575.1 Galagoides demidoff | reverse complement strand
GGGGTGTCCTCCTCATGAAATGTTCACCCAGGCCAATTTCTTCAAGTGTTTTCCCTCCACTTTCTTCCAGTATTTTTATGGTTTCATGTCTTAAGTTTAAGTCTTTAATCCAGTGAGAGTCTAACTTAGTTAATGGTGAAAGGTGTGAATTCACAAATCTTGAGGTGACCAGAGGACCACACTTTAAGAAAGACACTGTCATACCATGATTCCTCTCCCACTGCTGTGGTGTGATGGCACCACCCATTCCACAAGGCAAGACCTTGACCTAACAGAGCATCCTTCCTTCACATTGACTGTGACCTTACAAACAAAGCAGGCAGCAACACACATATGAAGAGGACCCCTCAGGAAGGCCACACCAGTGCTCCCCAAGGAAAAATCAAAACACTGAGAAATAAGGGCTGAATGCTTCCTTTCCCCTAGAGCCCAGCACAGAAGAAAATTAATAGAAATGTAAAGAGATGATAATGTAACCTTTAGGTTGAAGACATTTCTAGGCCAAGCAAACAAAACCAAGAACATAAGAAAGCCTGCCCAGCCTGACGTCTCCCTCCACTCAAAGCTTTTCAAAGGCCACCAGGGAGGAGCAAATGACCAACGAAAAAAGCTAAAAGCAGAAACAACTCATCCACCTAGCCCACCTAACCTACCCCAGACTGCTAGGTGGGCACTTAGATCAGAGGGAGATGAGAGGGTGGCAGGCAGGGTGGGGCAGGGCTGGGCCCAGCTCCACAGAGTGTGACCTGACACTGTCCAGCTGATGCCCCACCATGAGAATGAGCAGTCAAATTCAAAGAAGGAAAAACAGGGTCTCCCAGGGGTGTCCAACCTTTTGGCTTCTCTGCATCACACTGGAAGAAGATGAGTTGTCTTGGACCATACATTAAACACATAAACACATCAGCTCATCAAAGCTGGTGAGCAAAAAAAAAAAAAAAAAAGAAAGAAAAGAAAGAAAAGAAAAAAGTCTATGCATAATTCTGTGATCTCCACCTCCAAAAATAAGCAAAAATATCCCACATAATCTACATGCAACACAGACACCCCATTACTTTTAATTGAACCCCTATTATGTGCTGAATACTACACTCAGTAATTCTTAGTCCTCACAGCAAATCTTTGGGACAGAGAAGGTATTGAGTATTATCCCTATTCTACAGAAAAGGGAACAGAGACCCAAGGGTTAAGCAAGATGCCCCCATGGCACACAACCAGCAAGAGGAAGAGGCAGCATTCCCGGCCGAGACTGCCTGCCCCTGCCAGGTGCATTCTACTCTGATTATGGAGCTCCTGCACTGACATGCAAAGCCATGGGCATGGCCTTGCCCTCATGGAGCTTATCATTCACTAAAGTGCAAATATTTACTGAGCATATCTTGCATGAATTAGAAAGACACCTGCTCAACTCAAGGTCCAGAGATGAAGGTGACTTTTGTTTTCTTTGTTGTCAGAAGAAGAAACTAGAACAGAGATCTGTAATGAGAAAGGAATTAGATAAATTGTTGGGAACCCCCAGGTTACCAAATGAGTTTTGTTGAATAAGTAAGTACCTTTTTAGCCTAACTGGCTATAATCCTGGAGGGATTTTAGATAGTAGGAAAAATGAAAATAAATTGGAATAATTTATGAGTAACTATAAGCTATATACACACATGCACACACATGGAATAATAGAGAAATCTATCTGTTCATATGTATATATATGTATTATATATATATAAATATAGCCTAAAAGTGTATTTATGAAATCATGCACATAGGCAGATATAACTTTATTTTAAATAGACATCTGACATCTTCTCTGAATAGCACTGCTCAGACATCTTTCATAGCTATTGTCACACTGGGTTAATCTGACTTCTCCTGGTATGTTAGACTGTGACCTCTGTGAGTTCAGACATCAGGTGTCACTCAGCTCTGCATCCCCAGTGCCGAGCACAATGCCCAGCACATGGGAAGTCCTGTGGATGGACTGTATCTGACAATAAAAGAAGGGATAAGAGGGAGGTGCTTGTGGCTCAAAGGAGTAGGGCGCTGGCCCCACATACCAGAGGTTGTGGGTTCAAACCCGACCCTGGTCAAAAACTGTTAAAAAAAAAAAAAGAAAAAAAAGAAAGGGATGAGATGACAACTGTGTAAGAGAGTTACAGATAATGTGCTATAAGAGTTGGAAGGAGGAAACAAGTCCAGAAAGCATGATCAGCAAAGTCTTCATGAAAGAGGGGTTACATGAAAGAGGCCTTAGAGCGTGGTAAGAATGTGGACACACTGATAGGGAGTTTGCTTGCTTCACAGCTTTCTTTCTCTCTCTCTCTCTCTTTAAACTGAACAGATGTAGATAGAAAAGAGCAGGGGAAGGGACACCGTCCCAGCTAAGAGCAGCAAGGAGGGAGAGCAACAGCCCATGTGGTGTGACACAAGGTAGGTAGGAGCCACTCTGAGACCCTGCACGGCTGTGCCATGGTGGAAAAGAAGGCACAAAGGACAACCTATGGGCACAGGAATGAGATAGAGGAATCATACTTAGTATGAATAATTATGGATAAAAAGTTTTACAAGAGCAAAGAGGGTGGTGATGATAAGAGACTAATTTATAATGAGGAGCTACCTGTAGATGTAAAACAAAGGACTTACACAGTAAGGTGACAACAGGGACACGGCTGTACTTTTATGAAATCAGTTGGCACTCTGTTCGGCATCTACCTCTGGTTTTCCGTCCCCAAGCACATAGCACTTTCTGCCACCCCAGACGCTCAAGCAGCTTCAGATGCACACGAGCCAGCAGCCAAGGCCTTTGTTTCTTGCACCTCCTTCCCTCTTTCATTCATCTATCCCTGCTCTGTGCCAGGCACAGTGTAAAAGTCTTGGTGGTAAAGTGGTCAGAAACAAACCAAATAGTTCCTGTCGTCTCAAAACGAGTAGTCCTCTTGACCTGACGCCTTCCAGGATTATCTATATCCAAACTAGGGATTCAAAGACCCTGGCAGGGTTGGGGTAAGGGGACTTGCTACATTCTTCATATCCCACTTCCTATGAGATGTAGAACCCACACTCTGAAGTTTCAGTCCCTATTCCACCAGAGAACCCCTGGGTCTGAATTCACTCATCCTATGGGATCTAACCCTATGTCATCTAGCAAGACCACATGGAGTGAACACAGTCCTCAGAACCAGAATGCTGATCTCAGGACCTAACAGCATGCTCCTGTGTGACCCGGAGAATCAGTTCCATTTCCCTGAAATGGGGTAATGATGCACTTCCCCCATCAAGTGCACGTCAAATAAGGGCCGCCAACCTGCTTCATAAGCTGTTCTATGCAAACATCAGTTATTAGTATGGCGAATATTCCTCAGGAGACAAGGGCTTCTGGTTACTATTATTTAGTGGATGGGGTTCAGATTCTGGAGTTGCTAAGCTCCTTCTAAAAAATGCCCATCCATTCTAAACCTAACTGTAATACAGGAGGCTGCAAATCCGAGTTAGTGTGTTCACCAGGTTCCTCCACTCCTCCCCAGGCAGGCGGACGCCCTGGGGGGATTCCTGTCCTCTGAAAGGATAATGGGCAATCTGCAAATTCATAAATCACTGGGACGCTCTGGCCCATGAGCATATTCACTGAAGTGAGGACCTTTAATGCCTGTAAAATTTTACTCTGAAGGAAAATTACTTTAGTTCATTAAACCTTCCTGAAATCATAGTGCCTTTAAATCCATGAGGCTCTCTGCACATACCCTCCAGAGCCCCCTCAGTACTTACAACCTCTGTCCTCCTTTGACCTGATAGTTCTTTGCTTCTGGACAATTGGTTATAGGGACACACTGGCCTTCTTTACCAGGGTTATCAACAATGGCAATATCAACTATAGGACGCTAAAGCATGCACCTCACACAACTATAGGGTATATTTTAGGTCTCTGCATAGTCTTGTGAGTCCTGGCATCTTCCTCCCACCTAAAGCAGCCTCCTTCGAAGGAGCAGAAACTGAATATCCATAGTCCAGAACCCACTGACCCACAGCACCAGAATGTCTGAGCCCCTGCTGGTGTCCAGAATGATATAAATGGTGCTCCCTGCCCAACTTGAGTCTGCAATCTAGTTGGGAGGTCCAGGAATTAATACAAGAGATACCAACCTTGTCAGTATGGAATGCATGGAATTTTGAAAACTGTGAACCTCTTTCCCTGGTTAGTTTAAGAGTGTCATCAACACTGTAGTTCAAGATCTGAGTTTGATTCCTTCCTCATCTCACACACGACAAACACACACCAACCTGAAGTGCACTGCAGTCTATTTCAGGTCCTTATAATTTTTTTCATTCATTCACCAAACTAATATATGTGGAATCTTTCCTTTCTGCCAAGTACTACGGATTCAGCAGTGAAGAAAAATAACGAGCTTCTTTGCCCTCGTTAAGTTTATATTCTAGCAGAGGAGAAAAACAAACAAATTGGTACTACATAAATGGTATAATGATCAGACAGCAATGAGTGCTATGAGAAAAAGTAAGTAGAAAATAAGAGAAAAAATAAGAAATAAGAGAAATAATTAAGAGAAAATGCTAACAGACAGGTGTGGTCCTGGGGAGGATGAAAATAAGGAGCCCGGGAAAGGGCTGCCTATGAGAAATGGATACTTCAGTAAAATCCTAAATGAGGTGAGGGGTGACATCACCTGGCTTCCTGAGTAAGAAACATCAGAGGCAGAGGAAACAAAAAAATGCACAGACGTGAGGCAGGAGTGCTCCTGGCATGTTCCAGGGACAGTAAGAAGTTAATGAAGCTGAAGATAAGGTCAGGGAGCTACTGGAAGGCTGAGATCTTACCAGGTCTTGTGACTAACTACAAAGACTTTGGCTCTGACTCGAGGGAGATGGGAAACCACCAGAGGTTTTAAATACAGCATTTACATTTTAACAGAATTACTCTTACTACTCATTTCAGAAAAGCTATGAGGGGACAAGCGTGACGGGTCTACTGTAATTAACCAGGGGAACATGGTGTGGATCAGACTGTAATTAACCAGCACAGTTTCGTCATTTTATGAGATGAAGACTATAGGAGAAGATTTGGTAAAGATTAAAAGTTTAGCTTTAGATAATAAGTTTGAAGTGCCTAAGAGACGTTCAAACAGAAAAGTCAAATAGCATGCTGGGTAAATGAATCTGGAGTTCGGGGAAGAGAGTCTACCCCAGAAAAACCAGTTTTGGAGTTGTCAGTGATGAAATAGAATTGTAAGACATGAGACCACATTCAATCACCAAGAGACAGGGAGCATGGGGAGAGATATGTATGAGGATTGAAAGCTGACTCAGGTCAGCATTTAAAGATCAGGAAAATGAGGCGGAAAACCAGCCTGTTTGGGCCTCTCAGAATTGACACTGGATATCTGCATCCTGTGTGAATGTTCACTACATCTACAGAGAAGATGCTCGACAACCAAAGGGACAAGATGGCATCTTCTGTTGAGACCACTAAGCTTCTTCCCCCAAGACACCCCTGCAGTTGCTCTATGGGCTCCTGCATAAAGTGGTCATTGTGGCAGAGACGGAGGCTCTCCCAGCTTAACCTGGACTCCCCCTCACTAAGTCTGTGGATAGCACCACTGCTGAGTTCCCAACCTGCCATATCAGAAACCAGACAAAAATCTCACCATCGCTCCTGGTGGCAGGTCGATTACACTGCACCCTTTCCATCTCATGGAGCAATTTCTTCTTGTTGGAATTGCTTTCCCTGCCTGCAGTGATTATGCTAGAATCAAAATCTTTCAATTTCAGAATGCCTTATTCACTGTCATGGTATCCTATACTACATTACTTCTAACAAAGAAACTCATTTCCCAGCAAATGGAGTGCAATAATGGGCATGTCCATGGAAGTCACTACTCTTACCACAAACATGATCTCCCAGAAGCAACGGGGCCGACAGCAGTTGAAGAGACTTTTGAAGACTCAATGACAGCACCAATTGGGAGCCAACACCCTTATGAAGTTGTGGTGCTTTCTTCTAGAATGTGGATTTGTTCAATAAATAGTCAAAACACAAAGGTCTAGAAATCTAGGATCAAAAATGGGAGTGATCCCTCTCATCATTATACCTGGTAAGCCATCAGAGAATATTTTCTTCATGTCCCTACAACTTTGGAATATGTGGGTATAAAAGTCCTGATTCCCAAAAAGGAAACTGTCACCAGGAGGAAAAAACACCTGTTCCATTGCTCTGGAAACTGAAACTAATATTCATTTTGAGCTTCTCGTGTTATCGCTGATGCAACAGGTAACAAAAGTGCTCCTTACCAGCTGGGATGATGATTTGTCCTCATTACCAAAGGGAAATAGAGGCGCTGTTATTCAGTGAGGACATGGAGAACAATGTTTGAAACCTCTTACTGTCATTATGCCTCTTATTAATTTCAAGTCCTCTTATTATTTTCAAGTCCCTGAGTAAAAGTTAATGAAAGGCTCTAGTAATAAAAGAAGAAATATTAAGGACTCAAATCCTTCAGAATGAAAGCTGGAATCACTATATCACATTGCCAAGGTGAAAATCTTCAACAGCTGAGGCATTTGCTAAGGGTAAATGAAATAAGAAATGGGTGGCTAAAGAACAGTGCCAACTTGACCTGTCAACTGCCTCACGACTAGTAACAGAAATGGAAATAATTGCAACTGAGCACATTTTACCTTGCCTGTTTTAAGTGGGTGTGTGCAAGTAGAGAGAGAGAGAACACCCATAAATTGTTCTTTCTCCTACCTTCCACATTCCTCTTATTTTACGTAAAGAATATTAGAGTTGGTTAAGTTTGCAACTTGTCGAGGTTGCAGAATATTCACACGAGATTATTTCAGGACTACAAAATCAACCCAAATACCCATCAAGCATGAATGGATTAACAAACTGTGGCACATGTATACCACGGAGTACTATTCAGCTATAAGACAAGATGAAGACCTTACATCCTTCAGATTTACCTAAACGGAGTTGAAACACATTCTTCTTAGTAAAGTATCTCAAGAACTGAGATACTGAGAAATTGGTGCATCCTACAAGCATACATGTAAAATTTACTAAGTGTAGAATATAAATGTCTTAACACAATAACTAAGAAAATGCCATAAAGACTATGTTAACCAGTTTGATGAAAATATTTCATATTGTATATAAAACCAGCACATGGTACCCCATGATTGCTGAACACAGCTATGATTTAATTAAAAAAATAGAAAAATATATATCCAATGTACTCAATACTATATGAAACCAATAATAAAAACAACTACAAGATCACAGGAATGTTAAAACACAAATATAGTCTGGAAAAGGGGAGGAAAGATGGGGGGAGGGGAGAGAAGGGGAGGAGAGAAGAAAGGAGAGGCAGGGGAGGGCAGGGGAGGAGGAGGCAGGGAAATTGTGAGGATCTCACCTAATATGCGCAATCTAAGGGTGTTCACACTCCTGAGTGAAGGGCCCAACTACAACTTGAATTTTACCTTACAATTGAAAACAACATAACCTCACAATTTGTACCCTCATATTAATATAAGATAAAAAAGAAATAAAATGGGTTTCAATTTCTTCAAAAAAAGCAATTACTATCACAGCAGTTAATGGAATGCTGTATATCTCTTCCTTGAAAGACAGTGGGAGCCTCCTCTTTGTTGTTGCATTATCTTAGGCAGAATCACCACGTTAAATAGGAACAGAAGGGGAGGAAAGGATGCTCATGGTAGGCAGAGGTCTTTCTCAGTGTAGCCCCAAATTGACATTTTAAACCTCTTCTAGAGCCACATTCCCAAAATAACCAATAAACTCTAGCCACACTCGAATCCTTCTTGTCCCCCCATTCCATTCTCCCATACCTTTCACATTCCCTTCCCTCTCCTCTGAAAGCAAACCTGATATTTTCCTTCTCCCTTTGCAGGTACAGCTAAAACATCACCAACACTGATGTCTTAGCTGTGCTCCCAGATATAATGGTTTCCCCTTAATCCCTGTTCCCCTACCTTTGTTAGGCATAGTTCCAATTTTGCTGCTCCCCATGCAATAACTTTCTACTTGCATATGTATGTCCACCTCTAAGCCCCACATTCCTTCAGGTCAGGAATGCTTCTCTCATTGTCGTATTACAAGAGTATTAGTAAATGTTCCCTTGACATGGTGCCAATTAATCAACAGAGATACAACACAGGTGTTGAATTAAAAGGGTTGCCAGAAGTATTCAAGAGAAGAGAAGAGGAGTCTGAGCAGAGATGATCATGACATCCTCAGAAAAGATGATTGGCTTACGTGAGATCATAAGAGATGAGGAAAAAAAAATTGAAATCTTCAGCCCTCTTCTTTCTGGGAGCATTGTTTTTCGAGGATGCTTTTTTTTATACATAAGCTAGCCTGCCAAGCCTCTCCAGCGGGGAGTGTTCAAGGTGGCTGTAAAGAACTTTAACAATGTTTCCAAGAAGGTAAGAGAAAAGAGACACAGGGGCAGGGAGGGACAATAGAGAAAGAAGTAATCTGAAATATGATCAGATTAAGTGGTAAAGAGCTGTTATTCTTGAAGGACTTCTCAAGAGAACAAAGGTACAGGCATCCCTCATTTGCTGTGTTTCATTCATTGCACTTCACAGCTATTGTATTTTTGACATATTGCAGGTGCATGGCAGCCTTTCGTTGAATAAGTCTACAGATGCCATTTTTTCAACATCATGTGCTCACTTCATGTCTCTGTGATGCATTTGGGAAATCTTACAGTAAACTTCAAACATTTTCCTCATAAACACATCTGTTATGGTGATCTGTGATGAGTGAATGTTGATGTTTCTATTGTAACTGTTTTGGGGTACCACAAACCATGCCCCTATAAAACACTAAACTGAATTGATAAACGTGTATGTTCTGACTGTTCCACCAACTGCTATCCTCCATCTCGTTCCCTTTCCAGGCTTCCCTAATCCCTGAAACACAACAATTTTGAAATTAGGCCAAGTGATAACACTACAATGGCCTCTAAGTGTTCAAGAGAAAGGAAGAGTCACGAATCTCTCAATTTGAATCAAAAGCTAGACATGATTAAGCTTAGTGAGAAAAGTATGTTGTAAGCTGAGATAAGCCAAAAGTTAGGTCAAACAGTCAAGTCGTGAATGCAAAGGCAAAGCTGCTGAAGGCAATTAGAAGTGCTACTCCAGCAAACATCAGAGTGAAAAGAAAATGAAATAACCTTATTGCTGATACGGAGAAAGTTTTACTGGTCTGGACAGAAGATCAAGACAGACACAGCATTCCAGTAAGCCAAAGCATAATCCAGAAGAAGGCACTAACTCGCTTAAATTCCACAAAGGCTGAGAGAGGTGAGGAAGCTGCAGATGGTTCATGAGGTTTGAAGAAAGAAGCCATATCCATAACACAAAAGGGCGTGGTGAAGCAGCAAGTGCTGATAGAGAAGCTGCAGCAAGTGATCCAGAAGATCTAGCTAGGTTAATCAGTGAAGGTGGCTATACCAAAGAACAGATTTTCAACATAGGGAAACAGCCTTCTATTGGAGGATTTTCATCATCTAGGATTTTCACAGCTAGAGAGAAGTCAATGCCTGGTTTCAAAGCTTGCAAAGAACAGGCTGCGTCTCTTATGAGATGCTAATGCATCTTGTGCCTTGAAGTTGAAACCAGTGTTCATTTACTATTCCAAAAATCCTAGGGCCTTTAAGAATTATGATGGATCTACTCTGCCTGTGCCCTGTAAGTGGGAAAACAAAGTCTGGATGACAACACATCTGTTTACAGCATAGTTTAAATAGCTTAAATATTTTAAGCCCGATGTTAAGACCTACTACTCAGAAAAAAGTAAGATTCCTTTCAAAATAGTTCTGCTAAAAATATAACTAGTCAACTGAGAGCTCTAATAAAGATGGACAAGTAGATAAACATTGTTTTAATGTCTGCTAACACAATATCCATTCTATAGCCCAAAGATCCAGGACTAATTTCCATTTTCATGTCTTTTTATTTAATAAATACGTTTCTTAAGGCTCTGGATGCCTTAGATAGTGATTCCTTTGATGGATCTATGTAAATTCAGAATCTTCTGGAAAGGATTCACCATTCCAGATACCATTAAGACCATTCACAGTTCATGGTAGGAGGTCAAAATAGCAACATTGACAGGAGTATAGAGAAAGTTGATTTCAACCTATATGGATGACTTTGAGGGGTTGAGCATGTCAGTAGAGGAAGTACCTACAGGTGTGGTAGAAACAGCAAGAGAACTAGAATCAGAAATGGAGCCTGAAGTTGTGACTGAATTGCAACGATCTCAAGATCAAACCTGAACAGATGAGGAGTTGCTTCATATAGGTGAGCAAAGAAAGTGGTTTCTTGAGATGGAATCTACTCCCAGTGAAGATGCTGTGAGCACTGCTGACATGAAAACAAAGAACTTAAAGTATTCCTTAAACTTTGTTGATAAAGCAAATGGTAGGATTTGAGAGGATTTGAAAGAAGTTCTGCTGTGGGTAAAATGCTATCAAAAAGCATCCCATACAGCAGAAAAACCTTTCCTGAAAAGGTCAAGGGATGCAGCAAACTTCATTGTTGTCCTACTTTAGGGAACTGCTACAGCCACCCCAACCTTCAGCAATCACCACCATAACCAGTCATGAGTCTTCAATACTGAAGTAAGACTTGACACCAGCAAAAGGATTGTGATCCACGGAAGGCCCAAACAATCATTAGTACTTTTTAGCCATAAAATATTTTTAACTGAAGCATGTACATTGTTTTCTTAGACATGACACTATCGCATACTTAATAGGCTATAATGTAGTGTAAACAAAAATTTTTATATGTATAGTGAAACCAAAAAAAATTGTGTGAGTCACTTTATTATGACAATCACTTTATTGCAGTGGTCTGGAACCAAACCTACCATATCTCTGAGATATACCTGCATCCACCTGCACCTGATAGGATGTCAATTAAATGAAACACTGGATCTCTAGACAAAAATGCAACTTAATTATGCTATAGTAGTTGAGACATGAGCAAAACAAATAGAGAAAGGGCGCAGGTGAACACACTAACACATAGTGAGCATACCCATGGTCAAAGATGGACAGCACTATCCACACTGCCCAGATGAGAAAACCACCCACGTTACGCAGGTAGGAAGAGTCAGGAGTCAGCACCTGAACACAGGTTTATTTATTCCTATATGACCCAAGGAAGTGATGAGGTATACAGAAATTAATAAGCATTAGTCACCTTTATTTAAAGGTGGCCCATAATTAAGATAGTACTTTGAAGAATTTGGTAACTGAAAAGGCCAGAGACAAATAAAGCCAATAAAAACGAAATGCTGTTGACACAAGGAGCTTGTAAAAAATGGCTGTTGAATAGTAGGGGGTTGTTCTGCTTTTGTGTAACCAACCATTACAAATGAATTAATAATCCATTCACTCTCATTCCCTACGGGACTTTGAAAATGAGGGAGACAGTCATCTCTTGGAAATGATTTAGGGTGCGTTCAGCCCAGCAACAGGAGTAGAGTCAAATGACCCCAGAATTCCCTATCAATTTCCATCTTCCATGATGACAACTCACCAGAGCAAGGGGGAATTAGCCCCAAAGTTATACTGTCAGCCAGGAATCTGAGCTCATACCCTTCACTCCAGCCACTCAACACCATCAACATCCTGAGGAGGTGGCCAAGGGCAGAAGTCACTGTGACCTGGTGAGATATGGAACAGTGCTCCAAAGCCAGTGATGTGGAGCTTCCAGAGATTATCATCAACATAAATGAAAACATCAGAAACATGTTCCTCTGGGAAAGCAGTGAAAGCTTTTAACTGAAGAGTATAAGTATGGAATCCAGGCCTGCCATTCTCCTGTGTGTCCTTAGGCAATGGGCTCACCCTGCTGGGCCTGCATCCCCAGCTTGAAATGAGCCAATATCACACCCTTCATTGGGTTGTTGTGAGAATTAGACAAAAGCTATTTTGCCGGCAGAAACATAGGAAGTCCTCAGCATACATTAGGTCCCTTCCTTCCCCCATATTTGAGCAAACCAGGTCATTTGCCATCTGAATGGAAAAATGCCACATCCGAAAGAAAGAGTATGTCACTTCTTCAGTGATGACAACTTCAAGCTCACAAAATAAAGAACATCCCCACCAGGCTGCTCACTGATGCAGAGATAAAGCCTGGAATTCCCCACATGCCACTGCTCACTTTGTGTGGACACGCACTGACAGCCTCCACGGTAGGAAGATCACAGGTCCATCCAGGTCCACTGTGCCCCCTTCTCTTTCCTCTCAGGGGCTGCCCACCAGTCCTACCTGCAGGCTCACACACCTGCTTTTCTTCTGCGCTTCTGTCAGGGGCAGTGCTTCCCCTTGGGTCTCAGGAGCAGAAAGATCTCTCAACCAGACAATGTTAGCTGCTGGCCCCTGTGGGTTTCCTTGGGATCAGCAAGTCCTCATATTAGAGCCACCACTAGCCAGAGGTGCTTCAAATGAGGCCAAGGGCAGAGAGGTGGCCAGACTGTAAGATGCTGTATATTTCCAGCACCTGGGACAATGACTGGCACCATATGGATCTACCGTACACAACAGTGGAGTGGACGTCCTGTCACCCAACCCATGATCTGGCATTTACCACCATGTATCTCCTATCCAACCCTACTAATTACTACTTACAGTGATGCATTATGCTAAGTACTGTAGGGATGTTAGGATGAGACTGAAAGTTCCTCATCCTTATAAGGCACATCCAGTGCAAGAGAGAAGATACACGTTAACATAACTGGCCACCGTGGAAGCCAGAATTGGTAGGTTGGAGACATGGCACCCACTGTCTCACGTGAGTCTTGCAGTAATCCTGCAAGGTTGACATGTGACAGAAATGACAGTGATTTCCTAATTAGGTCAAAGAGTACTATTCCACATGAAGAATTTTACAAGAGGCAGTATTTGAGCTGGCTCATTTTGGTAGGTGAAGAAGGAAAAGGACCATTCAGGCTAAGGAAGCAGCAGAAGCTGTAGCAAGAAGCTGGAAACCACCTGCCTCACTCTAGGATGGGGCACTGGCAGAGGCCAGAATCTCCAGGTTGTAGAGAAGGGGACAGAGACACAGACTACAGCCAGATCATAGTGGCTTTAAATACCAGGTGTGTGACTTTTCTATTGCTGCAGGAACAGAGTAACATAGATTACAAAAACACACAAAAGTATCATTTCACAGTTCTGGAGGTCAGAAGTGGAAAATGGTTTTACTGATCAAGGTGCTGGCAGGGCTGTGTTCCCACATTCCTTCTGGAGACCGTAGGGGACACTGTTGTCTTTCATTTTCTAGCTCCTAGAGGCTGTCCCCATGCCTTGGCTCATGGTCCTACAAAGCCAGCAACATCAACTCCGCACATCACATTGCTCCAGCACTGACTCTTCTGCCTCTCTCTTCCCTGTGTAAGAACCCTTGTGATGGAGTTGGGCCCAGCCAGGTAATCCAGGGAAATCCCTTTATCTTAAAATCAGCAGATGACTACCATATTTCCCTCTATTATCTTACTTTCCCATTGCATGTGACCTAACTACTCACAGGTTCCAGGGATCAGGATGTGAATATCTTTGGGAAGCTATCTATTCCACCCGCCACTCCAAGCTGAAGAGTTTCAACTCAGCTCAGTAAGTAGCACGGAGATGTCTCGTGTGCCTGAGCAAATGGATGATGACCTATTGGGACAGGCGCTTTGGAAACAAAACGGTCAGAAGTGTGAAGGGTAGAGTAGTGAAGGTGAAAACTAGAGAGCCTACAGAGGATGCTGCAATGGTTCGAGCATAAGTATAAACTGAAGCAATGGTAGGGGAAAAAGAAGGAAGGGAAGGGGGAGAAAAAAGAAAATCTTATGAAACACGTATTGCTAAAAACTGCAAATAGGTAATAATGAAAAAGAGGAGATGCCTCTGAGATTTCCAGCAAGTTAGTTTAATCCACTGTCATCAGAAGCCTAGGATTGAATTCAACTCTAACACTCAGAAGAAGCCCATCCAAGTGCCCCCATAGTGTTCCAGGTCAGTGTGTGCATGGGTTTCCAGCTTATTTTCCTGGACTTGTGCCTCCTCCCTGCCTTAAAAACCTGTCCATGGCCAGGTTCTCCCTTGATATATCTTGTTCTTCCATCTGCTAATGGACATGCAGGCATGCTTGTTACTGCCTGGGCTCTGACAGTCTCCTCTAGATGACTGTTTCCTGAACTCAGTAGTATATCTGGCCACCTCCTCTCACAAATTTGCTATCTGGAGCTCACCTTGCCCAAACTCTTCCTGAGTTGGCTTTGTCTAGGTTTTAACCCAGAACAGCAGAGTACTGGGCCACTGCAACCACCTCCTAACACAAGAAGGATGAAGGGCCCCTGCATTCATGTGATGGGAAGTGGACAGGAGGTGTAGATTTTAATCTGCCTGAGCTCCCAGACAAGCACTTGGTCAAAATCCCCAGAGACGTGCCCCGTATATCACAGTAGAAGAGCCATCCATTCAAGCAAGAGAGTGCTCGTAAATCCTTGACATTAGAAGTAGAAAAATTTAGAGTGTAATCAGGGCCTCACCAGACTCTAAGAAGAATTGCTCTCCTCCAGCCTTTTGCAGAGGCCAGCATTCCTCTGGCAGCCTAGGCAATATTCTCTCCAGAAAGTTATCTGGATTCCCTAAAATAACATGAGCCTGGGCTTTGTCTCCACATAACTCCTTGCAAAGGAGCAGAACCTCAGGTGGCTGATGGTGGATGATTTAAGAGCCCTCTCTCGTGTAGCCTAGGACATAGTAACAAAGAGCACATAATTTATTTGTATTGATTCACCAGTACACATTTGATCATATCTCCTTGTCCTTCCTTTTGCTAAGAATCCATGGCCAAATTTCTGAGAAATTTATCTTTGGCAAAATATCTCTGTAAAAGTAAGTTGCTCACATATCTTAGATACAGCAAAAGTCTAGGCCAGGGAAACCTGCCAGGAGGGACACCGTAGTCCTTCTTATGAGTGGACTCCAGTCTAAATAATCTCCCTCCATGCTATGAAACAGACCAGGTGTGCTTGGGAACCAAAGCCTCAGTTCTGAGACTCGTCTGTCAGAGAGACAGAAGCTGGGGACAGATCAGACTCCCCGTCTAGAGGAGTAAGAAGCACGGAGGAATTGTCAGACTCTGGGACAAAGAGAAGGAATAAAAGTAAAAGGCAGAAACAAATCTGGGGCTTGTGCTAGACTGAGATGGCATGAAAATGCCCAGGTGCTCAGCACTGCTCTCTTTCAACCTTTAAGGTTCATTCAAGGAGATTCCATTCCAATCGCCTTGTACTGAACACCCACTTTATGCCTGGCTCTGCTTCAAAAGATGGAATATGTTAGATATGACTTCTTCTCTCCCCAGAGACTGTCGATCTAATGGGTGGCAGACAGGTAGGTAAGCGCATATTTGATTTAATGTAATTTCTGTGCTAACAAGGACACTTACTGTGCTAACGCAAGGACATTGGTGCCTCTTCCAGCCGCAGAGTACAGGGGCTCCTCCAGGCCCAGAATAGAACAGAAAACAAAGGGAAGAGGCAGGAGAAACAGCTTAGCAGTTTAAGAGCCTGATCAACTTGGGTGGGCAGAGGGGAATTGAAGCCTGAGGTTGAATGTGTAGGAGGACCTCTAGACTGAAGCATGTGCTTTGAAACTCCTGGATGCTGTGGTGGGTTCCATGGAGAGGTGGCAGCAACACTAAACCTTTGGCCTGTGTAGGTGCTATGCACAGTAATAAGACCGATCTAAAAAACCCCAAAAGGAATGGAAACCCTTCTCTGTGTGCACAAGAATGTGTATGTCTCCTCTTCCCGCCCCTCTCTGCCTGCAACATCCAAATACCCACTCTTCAAGCTCCAGCTCGATCCCCAACCCCAGTCCACACTTCTCTCTCCATCTGTGGCCCCTTACACTTCCTGGAATCTCCCATTCTAGGTGCTGATCTTATAATTAGATCTTGACACACACTCTGTTGATTGATGGGGCCTATGTTTCTCCCTTCAAAACTGGGCAAACCTTTGTGACTACCTCGACCAGTACACTGTAGAGAGAACCTCAAGCTGCTGTAGGTGCATGATAACCTAAGGATGCAGCCAAACTGCACAAGCCAGAGGAGAAATACTAAGAAACCTAAGTCCTTGATGATGTCATTTGAGCTGCTGGATCCAGCAAGACCTGAAGCCATAAACCTCCCATCTTTTTTCTGTTAAATCAGTCAATAAATCTTCCTTTTGTTTCAGCCCATTTGTGTTCCTAACTTTTCTACTTAAAATGGAGCATGCTTCCATCCTTTAAGCCTCAGATCAAAATGATGTCCTCCACAAGGTCTACTACAGGCAGATTCTGTTGCTCTTTCCTTTATATGACCACTGATAAATCCTAACATTGCAGCAACTTCTTATCACATTGTAATATTAATATTTTATCTTCTCACTACACTGTGAGATATTTGAGGGTGAGTTTTGAGTGTCTTAACTTTTGTTATCAATCAATAAGCAAACATAACTTTACCTGATACATAATAGATGCTTATAAACATCTGTTAATAAATATTTATAGGATGACTGGTAGCCAATCAACAGATTCCAGTTGACAACAAGAATGGCAAGTGAACCAGAAGTCAAAACTTCATATGCCTTATCTCATTTAACCCTCACAGCAATGGAATGAAACGTGACTAGTATTCTCATTTATTCAAGGATGAAATGGAGCAGTGGTTCTCAACCTTCCTAACGCCACAATGTATTTTCATTGTTAAAAAGGAGTCGCAACCCTTTGAGAACTCCCACTGTTAAAAAGGAGTTCTCAACCCAGGTTGAGAACCACTGAAATGGAGTCTTAGATTAAGTAACTAGGCAAAATTCCACAACACATTAACAGAAGCACTTAATATATTCTTACTTTGCCTGACTGTTCCCTCCTAATATTTCAAATTCCACCTCCTTATGATTGCAGGGTGTCAATTTACTCAGCAATATTAGCACTCCTAAAGTTACCATGGCAGCCTGGTGCATGCAAAGAACCACCACTGGAATCTCCTCAAGGCTAAGTTCAAAATAAACTCAAGGAAATCCTCCAGATGGGATTACAGACTAAACCTTAAGCCAACTTTTTATTCTAATCCCAGTGGTTAGGGAAGACATACGAAGCTGTAGGTATGATTTTACAGCTGCATGAGCTCTTTACGAGTGCAGGCCACAGCACTTCCTCCTGTATTTTCCTCCTGCCTCTCCACTCCCCTAAATTCCCAAGTCCCACCTCCACCCTAGGTGTTGAGTTACCCTCCACCCTTCAGTTTGCCACCACCAGGCCATATACCTGGAAAAGCTTATCAGGTGTGTGAGCATCCATGTGGAGGAGCTATGGGGAAGCTTACCAATACAGGTGAGTGAGTGTAAAGATGTGTGTTGGTGGGAGCAGAGACAAAGAGAAAGGGGTCTGCAGATGCCTAGGCATCCACAGGCAGACAGATCGATACACAGACATAAACAGATGTAACAGGCACCAGGCAAGAATCTGTCAGAATGTGGCTCATGGATCTCTTGAACCTGACTTGAACCTGATCTATAAAGAAGATCTCTTGAACTTATAAAGAAAACACAGATGCTGGTCCTCATCCTTCAGACATTGAGGACACTTGGGGAGCAGGGCCTGAAAGTCAGTGTATTACAGCTGGGAGCAGGGCCTGGCACTCCGCATTTTACAGGTTATCCAGGGGATTCTTATACAGACAGAAGTGCATCCTTTCAGAATTCTCAAGTGATACTGTCTGAGATTTTTGCAAATCCACAAAATCTCAAATACTGGGAAAAAGTCTGCTGCTCTTCAGATTTCTTCCCAGTCACATCCCCATTAAGAGTCACCACAGTCATTAATCTTCTCAAATTTTACTCATCTTATCTCCAACTCAGATGGATATTTCTACATAGATACAAAGTTTGGGTTTGGTTTGGTTTCATTTTGTTTTGTTTAAATCATATCACAAAGCATACCATGTAAATAGCAAGTAGTACAAAACCACAGAGCCGGATGTGATGCCCACTTAGTTAGACCCACTGAGAAGCTTGCTCCTTCCTACACTCCGGCTGAGAAGCAGGGATGGTTCAAGTTCACACTTCAGCAAAATTCCAAATTGGAGCACACAGTTATAATTCAGATAAGAGAATAATGAGAACAACCCACATTAAACTGGCAAATACTAAGGACATCAGGGGCGAGGATCCTTCTGGAGACAAGTGGCAAGGATTCCCTGCAGCTCGGAGTCAGAGAAGCAGAGGATCCTGATGGGGCCAGGACAACTTTGCAGCTGTGACCTGGGAAAGGACAGGAAGGCTGGGGAGTTGGCAGATCCCCCTCCACCACTCTTGTGCTGCTGCTGTAGGAAGGCTCCATCCATCTGTGCCCCTCCAGCCTGCCGGGCACCCCTCCTCCATGTTCGTGTGCTGAGGACAAGCTCCACACCAAGGGGAAAAAATCATGTTCTCTCTCTCTCCCTCAACCTCCAATTCCTGGGAAGGGATTCCAACTGGCTTAACTTAGGTCAGACAGCCCCTCCTGAAAACATAAACTTGTCAAGTGGGCAGGCCATATTTACAAATAACTGCCCTAGTTCAGGAGGGTGATTGTTAAAGATGTGGGGGAGATTGCCTGTGGGCAGATGACACATGCAGTGTCCGGACTAACTCAGTGTGTATGTGGTGTATGCATACGTGCCTACGTAGATAGGACAACCCACGTGCCCGCACATGTTTAATAACTTAAGGCTTTCAGTGAGAAGTGGTAAATCAAAGAAATGACTAGTAAATGTCAAAGAAAGATGGAAGAAACAGAGAAGGAGGCAAAGAAAGGTGATATGCAGTTGGAAGCTCAGGGAAAGCTCCCAGGAAGTGGTGAGAGACAAGGTCGGGGCAGCACTCTGGGAAGGAAGAATGTGGACTTTGGTTCGGACAGACCTGGATTCACGCCTTAGCTCTGTGCTTCTAACTGTGTGACTATGGGCAAGACACTTGTTCTCTCTGAGTCTGCTGACTCTGCTTCATCATTTGCCCCACCCTCCTACCCACTCACCTTCCACTAAAAAGAAAAAGAAAGAAAGAAAAAGAGAAGTAGGGTGGTGGGATGAGTCCAACCAGACACCCAATGTGCATGACACAACCATGGGAGGCCTACAAGACACACCAATGATACATCCTTGATTCTTACGGTGCAGGACAGACTCAACTCCTTCCTCCTATAGTTCAGCTCCACCAGATGGCCCTGCCTGCATGGGAGAGCACCATGCCCCCTCAGGCTGAGGAGGACAGGGTTCCTAGGTCCCTGACCAGGAGGCCCCTGAGCTATGAAGCAGGAGGTAAACCTGTTGGCACTTCCCTGCTAGACCCCAGCACCCACATCAGCAGCTAGTACAAAAAGGTACTCAATCAACATTAGCCAAATGAACACAAGAGCAAAGCAACAAGTGGCTAATGAGCTCTCGTTATAGAATGTCGTAGAAACTAAATATATAGTAGTTAAAACCCAAGTCATGACACCCTCTATCTCTCACTTCAAACCCCAGAACCACCTACTGTGTGCCCGGAGGCAAGTTACTGGACTCTCCTGTACCTCCCTTCATAGGTCTGTAACAGGGAACAAAGAAGAAAATCACAAATCAAAATAGTGTCTGGAATGAAATAAGTTAGGGAATTTTACCTGGCATCAGAATTAGCTTCAGAAGATTCCATTTCTCTTAAAGGGATAAGAGAGAAGGGTGGGGCAAGTGGAAGGAGATGGAAAGTGTGGAGAGACCACATTAAGTGCCCTGATTTATGTCCCAAACTACCATTCTCCCTGTGATCCAGCAGATGACGTTCAGACTCAGAAAGGCTGAAGAACCTCTCCAGGTCACACGCAGCCCAGCCAGGACTGCAAAGCCTTCACTCCATCACCACAAAGTGTTTAAAACTCCCTGACGGGTGTGGAGGGTGAACTAAACAGAAGCTGGCCCCACTAAACCCACAGACTTCCAGCCCTCAGGAATACCTGTGACCGGTATCATTTGCAGAATATGAAAATACACTGTGAGGTAAAGGACAAACAGAAAACAAAAGATAGCAAAGGGATAACACACAGTGTGGTTCTCCTCGTACTGAACAGAAGAACTGCTGTTAGTCCCAGACCCGCCGCCCAGCTTACAGGCACCAGAGCGAGACGATGATGCCGGGAAGGAAAGGACAGGTCGTTTATTTGTGAAGAAAAGCAGACAGGGGACCGATGCTGGAAAGATGCCTGCCCCCAGCTTTCATTAGATTAAAGGAAAGCAAATTAACTCATTTCTGAAATGTCAGAATACCATTTGAATTGGTGAAAATTAATTTTGAGGTTACGAAATGTTAAAGATATTATGAAGAAGCAGGCATCCTCAGTCCTCCTGGGGATACTGTATGCTGGCCCAGGCCTGCCGGGGAGAATTCTGGCAGGGTGACAAAACCACTTATGCCCATTAACCTGCTAATTCCACTTTGGGTAATATACTCTCATATTCTATGGAAATCATTCAAAAGGAAGAAAAGGAAAAAGCTATTTGTATGGAAATGTTTATAACAGTGCTATCCCTCATAGGAAAAGGAAGCAATTAAACATCCTGAACACCCAGTAGCAGGGACACAGTCAGGCAATTAATAGCATATTCTGTGATGGATTCCACATTGTTACTACAAATTGAAAACTGAAACTACATGGTCTGTGTTAATACAGGGGGAAATACATAAATATATGTAAGTTATACATTATAATGAAAAGTGTGTTCATTCCTACTACAGCTATATGTAATATATATATATATATCCATTCTCTGATAAACTGGCATTTGGCATTAATGAGATTATATGCTACAAAGTTAAACGCATAATTAAAAATTGTTTCGTAGAAGTTATGTGTTGATTGACTTTGCTTGAGGCTTACTAGAAAAAAAATAGGTATCTACTAGGCAGCACCTATGGCTCAAGGAGTAGGGTGCTGGTCCCATATACCAGGAGTGGTGGGTTCGAGCCTGGCCCCAGCCAAAAACTGCAAAAAAAAAAAAAAAAAAAAAATATATATATATATATATATGTATCTACTTAGTATGTAATTATGGAAATGTAAATACCCAAGTAACAAGATAAAATGATATTTTTAAATAATTAGGAACATGATGAGTCTTGTTTGTACTCAACATCAAATCTTTATATTTAAATGTGTTCATGAATGTCACCTTCCCAGATTCCCAGTGGCTAACTTTCAAGTTGTTCTTCACAGCACTAGTTAGCCACTGGTAAACACAGGGGTTTTGCTGACAGTGCAACAGTACAGGCACAAGGATCCTTATTCCGTTTGAACCATTTGTCTGCCTCCTCCCCTTTCAGACTGCAAGCTTCTTGAGAACAGGGATTGTGTCTTCCTTCTCCTCCAAATGCTGCTCATTACCAACTATATTTGCAAGATATAATAATGCTGGAGACTTCAAAATGGGAGTTGAAGTACAGATAATTAACTTGCTGGGAGTTATTTTGACATAGGTCTTAAAGCAAATAAAATGTTCTCCACAACCATTAACCATTTAATAATAAATAGTATCTACTGTGTGCTAATGATGGGAAGGCAAATGAGACCCAGCCCTGGCCACTCCCAGAGTAGTTCACATTCAGTGAGTCGGACGCACCAATACGTGACAGCTGTGTGTAAAAACAACTCTGATAGGAGAAAGTGTGAGGTGCTGTCACTGAACAGAGGTCAGCAATTGGGGCATGCTTCTAGGAGGACATGACACCCAAGCTTAGTCCTAGAGGATGAATCAGGGTCTGCCATATAGACAGGAGGTTTGTGAAAGGAGAGGAAGGAAACAAAATTCCAGGCGAAGGGGACACTGTTTAGAAAGGCACAGAGATGCTGCTCAGGAATGGTGAGGAGAGTTGAGATGTAGGGTTTGAGTTCCAGGTGGCTGAGACTGGGCCAGCGCAAAAGCCATGCTTTTGAGAAGGGCCTAGCCCTAGTGTAATCATTGTAAGTAGTACATTTGTGCTCTCAGACTGGGGAAGGAGGGCAGGAAAATGGTAGGGAAGAAATATAGAAAAGGCCAGAAACACAATTCACTGCAGAGAGGGAGAAGCAGAAGGCAGAGCTCTGAACACCATTGCCAACATAAAAGAAAAGCTGATTTCACTCCTCCCACATGCCTTCAGACTCAAAACTCTGCCCTTCCCACTGAGGTGAGCAGTTCCTTGGAAGCGATTCAGATGAGATATATTCTGGGGGAGTCTGTGCATGATTAACAGGGAGGAGGGGGCACACACCGATTCCTACTTGGTATTTTGCAAAGTGACACTGCAATGGGATGAAAAAAATTATAAGTCTTCCTAAACCACTCATAAAAACAAAAGTAAAGAAAAAAGAAAAGAAGGGCAGCACCTGTGGCTCAAAGGAGTTAGGGCACCAGCCCCATATGCTGAAGGTGGTGGGTTCAAACTTAGCCCCAGCCAAAAACTGCAAAAAAAAAAAAAAAAAGGAAAAATATAAGACTCTCCCAAATAGACTTTATCAGTGAAAAAATAGTTTTTTCCTGCCTAAAGAATCAGCTTTTAGAATTTTCAAAACAATCATGGTGCTAATAAAAGAAAAATATCCCTTCCCCCTCCCTTTTTTTTTGCATTTTTTTGGCCAGGGCCAGGTTTGAACCCACTACCCACTACCTCCAGTATATGAGGCCAGTGCCCTACTCCCTTGAGCCACAGGCACCGCCCCCCATGCTCCCCCCTCCCCTTTTTTCCTCAACAAATTCATGAAAACATTGTCGTCCTGGTTACTATTTTTGTTTTATGGCAGAGATAAAATATTTCCTTTGAAAGAGACTCTTGACCCAGAGCATCTTCAGTGGAATCTTCTCATTTGGGGCCTTAGCTTTCAAACCCAGAAAAAAAGTCCAAGGGAAGAAGGAGGGCCAAGGGATTCAACCGCAAAGAGGGGAGCACCTCCCTGTTCCCCAAATGTGTGATGTACACATGCCTGGCACACTGGAAAGGACCTTCAGACCACAAACATGAAATGACTCAGGATCAACATTCCACAAATAGTCCTGATGCTCCTTCTATGCTCCGGTCACTGAACCAGGTATGCGAGTTAGTGTACGTGAGTACATAAAACAGGCTGTTGCTCAAGTTATGGAGCATAAAATACAGTCAGAGCAGTTAGACTCGCAAACCAAATAAACAAACACATAATTCCTAACTGCAATGAAGTTCCCGGGATTAGAGAACCACAAAAGGGGGATATCTTCACCAGAGGGAGGTCAGAAACACCCTCACTAAATGGCAAGTTCCTCCCCCACCATGAGAAGGAACCAGTCATTTGAAAAAGAACAGAAGGAAAATCACTGAATTCACAGGGAACAGCAGTGGTGAGGCCCCATGGTTGAAAAGAAATGGGTTCCCCATGTAAAAAAAAAAAAAAAACAAAGAAAGGCAGGGATCCCATAGAGTGGTGGACAAATGTTGAGATAAAGTTAGGAAGATGTTAAGCAGGCAGGGCCTTGTGGGCCATGGAGAAAGAGAACTATCCTAGGATAACTGTGGAGCTAAAGACCAAGGAACCCATTTTGTGAAGTCAGATCTAGGTGCAAACCATGATGCTATGGTAAAGAAAGGCGGGTCTACCTGCTGGTATTAAAAATACTACTTAAAATCAAAACACCCACAAGCCACACATAGTACTCCCCATCAAGAAGGAAATGGGGGTGAAACTGGCCCATACTCTCTCCAAATGTTACTCTGGACATGCTTTGGGAACTGCTGCATGCTCACCTTTCCAGGCTGGATTCCCAGAAGCTCCGCAGCACTGTCCTGACCTTTCCTCACACAGCACCAGCTCACAGTCCACTCATGGAGCCTGAGCTCCCCCTGGTTCCCACAGGAAAGGCCTCTGTTGGAGGCTGGGACCATCAGGTCAATGTCCTTCTCATCTCTATGCAGCAGGACCAGTGCCTGGCTCACTGGACTATTTCAACATTGTGTGTTGTCGTTATTTTAAAAAGCAAACCTTTTTACTTTGGGATTATAAACTGGGAGTAGAGGTAGGAAATGTAAAGGAAATAATACTTGAGGGGAAGAAGTTTTATTTGCTTTATCTTAACTGAAATAATAGAATAAAATCTACATTAGCGTTTGTCTACTATTTTGACTGAATTCACCGAAGAATTTCTGTAAAAAACAAAATCTTGAAATAACTAAGGATTGGCCTACCCGGTGGGGAAGTGATCACTGGGCTAAGATGCACCACTTCTTTCTACCGACATTCTGGACAGGCTGCCATGGGAACAGTTTTCCAAGAGAGATGGATGTCTCCATCCACCACTCACTTAAGCCTTTCAGAATGACGCACACCTTTCTGATGCACGCCTCTTAGTGGGCCAATCCTTTGCTCTGAAAATATCAATTGCTTCCCTGCCCATTAACTAAAGTCCACAGCCCTTAGTTGAGAATGGAGAGTTTTCTGATTTCTGGTGTCTACCATCATCTTTCCTATACTGCTTCCCTAAAGGAACCTCTAGGTCTCAGACCTCACTCCCTGTTTATAAGCCACTTCCCACAAGATGCTGCTCTTGGGTCACCCCAGTTGTACTTCCTCCCCATTCTGCAAGGTTTCTCCTTAATCCCAGTCCTCACCTGGGCCACAGAATATATGTTCTTTTCCCTGGCCCATGAAACATTCCCCTAAATTGATCATATCCTAGTACCCAAAACAAACCTCAACAGAATCAAAAGAACTGAAA
The DNA here is from genome assembly GCA_963574575.1 of Galagoides demidoff. Lineage (NCBI taxonomy): Eukaryota > Metazoa > Chordata > Mammalia > Primates > Galagidae > Galagoides > Galagoides demidoff. The sequence continues at coordinate 8,139 of CAUYQV010002544.1, read as the reverse complement.
TTTTACCCTGTACCTTCTCAGACCATAAGGCATTAAAGGTGGCATTAAAGGTAGAGCTCAACTACAACAAAAAAGTTCTACCCCACATAAAAGCATGGAAATTAAGCAACCTTATGCTAAAATACCATACAGGAAGGGAAAACTATCTTCCTGGGCCACAGGACTGGGATTAATAGCGAGCACTTTTGGACTGTGTGACCTCAGGCAAGTCACACAGTTAACCTCTATTAGTGTCCCTTTCCTCCTATGTACAATTAGTACAGGGCCCCTTCCCTGGCAGGCAATTGTTAGGAGTAATGAAGCAAAGCACTCTTTTCCTTCGAGTCTCTGTCAAACCTCTGGGAAGCCAGCCTCAGCTCCCTCAGGCAGGCCCATTCTCTTACACAAGCACTGCCCTCATCACCACGTTGGTGACTGCAGGCCTGACTCCCATAATGCTGGGACCTCTTGGAGAGCAGGAGCTCTTGTTTTTCATTTTGGTATTCCTAGTAAATGAACAAATATGAATAAATGTGTAAACAGCTGGTCCAACTCCTGGCACACACATGAAATGTGCCAAAAAATAGTTTTCCCTTCCTGTATGATATTTTAGCATAAGGTTCTTAATTTCCATGCCTTTATGTGGGGTTGAACTTTTTTGTTGTAGTTGAGCTGCACCTTTAATGCCTTGTGGTCTGAAAAGGTACAGGCTAAAATTTCAATTCTTTTGATTCTGTTGAGGTTTGTTTTGTATACTAGGATATGATCAACTTTGGAGAATGTTTCATGGGCTGAGGAAAAGAACATATATTCTTTAGCTTTAGGGTAGAGCGTTCTATATACATTTACCAAGCAGTTGTTCTAGGGTCGCATTTAAGTCCCTTGTATCTTTGTTCAGTTTTTGTTTAGAGGATCTGTCCAGCACTGTAAGCAGAGTGCTAAAGTCTCCTGCTAATATGGTGTTATGGGATATCATATTGCTCAAACTAATTAAGGTCTGCTTCAGGATTCTGGCAGCATTTAAGTTGAGTGCATAAATATTCAGAATTAAAATATCCTCTTGTTGTATTTTTCCCTTGACCAATATGAAGTGTCCATCATTGTCTTTATTTTTTTTTTTTTTAAGTTTTTGGCTAGAGCTGGGTTTGAACCTGCCACCTGCGGCACATGGGGCCAGGGCCCTACTCCTTTGAGCCACAGGCGCCACCCTCATTATCTTTTTTTACTTTAGTTGCTTTAAATATACTTGTATCTGAAAATAAGATTGCAACCCCTCTTTTCTCCTGAATTGTTTGCCTAAAAAATTACCTTCCATCCTTGAACTCAGAGTTTTAATTTGTCCTTTGAAGCAAGGTTTGTTTCCTGTAGACAGAAAATTGATGGCTTGAGGTTTTCTTTATCTAATCAGCCAGTCTATGTCTCTTCAGTGAGGAATTCAAGTCATTAATATTTATTGAGAGAATAGTTAAGTGTGGTGGTATTCTACTCATCTTATTTTGTGAAAGTCCATTGCTTAATTTTATCTTTTACATCATTGTAGAAGCTAGGTTTTGTCCTTTAGTTTCTGAGTGCTTACTCTTCTGGTGGTCCATTGTGATGGTCAATGTGTAGAACAGGTTGGAGTATTTCATGTAGAGCTGTCTTATCATGGCAAATTTTCTCAGTATTTGCATATCAATAAAAGATTTGATTGCTCCATCAATTTTAAAGTTTAGATTAGCAGGATATTGAATTCTGGGCTGGAAATTGTTTTGTTTAAGTAGATTAAAGGTAGGTGACCATTGTCTATTGACTTGAAAAATTTCATTTGAGAAGTCTGAAGTCACCCTGATAGGTTTGCCCAAGTAGGTCAATTGGCATTTACACCTTGTGGCCTGTAGAATCTTTTCTTTTGTCTTGACTTTGGATAAGTTCATCACAATGTGTCTTAGAGAAGCCAGATTTGAATTGAGATGACCTGTGGTCCTATATCCCTCTGAGAGGAGCATTTCAGAACCTTTGGTGATATTTGGGAAATTTTCATTTATAATTTTCTCCAGTATGGCTCCTATTCCTCTGGGAATCCTTCTTTCCCTTCTGGGATCCCTATAACTCATATGTTTGAACACTTCATGAAGTCCCATAATTCTGTCAGTGAGTATTCTGCTTTCTCTCTCTCTTTTTCTCTGACTCTTTAAGTATCTGAGCTAGCTCAAGAGCTTTTTCCTCTCTCTACCTCTGAGATTCTTTCTTCTGTATGGTCTAATCTTTTACTGATACTTCCTACTGCATCTTTAAGTTCCCTAATTGACTTCTTCAATTCCTTTAACTCTGCTATATCCTTTCTATATTCTTCATATCGTTCATCTCTTACTTGATTCTGTTTTTATATTTCCTTTCTCAGCAATTTCCTTCATTGTTTTTAATCATCCATATTTTAAATTCCCCTTCTGTCATTTCTAATGTTTCTTTGTAGGTGGAATCCTCTGATGCAGCTACACCATGGTTCCCTTGAGGAGGTTGTTCTGGTCTGGTTTTCCATGTTGCCAGGATTTTTCTGCTGTGTCTTCCTCATGAATGTTTTCTTTCGTTTGTTTCCTTGCCCTAATTTTCCATTCACTTCCACTTGCTTTTTAAGTTACCGTACCTCTGACCTAAGGTGTTTATGTGTCCTTTTAGTATAGGACTAAAAGGATGAGAAGATTGAAGAGCAAGAAGACAAAAAAAAAAAAATTAAAAAGAAAAATAAAAAGGAGAAAAGAAAGGGGGTAAGTAAAAGGGAAGATTGACAAAAGTAAGAGAGGCACAGAAAGAGGGAGACGTGAGTAATAGAGGTGTACAGTAGGGTACTTTGACCCACACCTTAAAAACCCCCAACTTCTGGGGGTGCCGGGTTGGGTGGTTCCCTTGAGGTCTGCAGCTCTTTGCCAGCCTGGGCAGACACAGTACCCTACCACCACCAAATAAAGAAGAAAAACAAAAATACTATAAATCAAGCCAAAACAAACAAACAAAAACTTTACAGGATAAAATTGGGAGAAAAAAACAAATAACAGGGGCAGAAAAACCAACAAAAGCAAAGTTCTTATTATTAGAGAAGGTGACAATGAAAAATTATATTTACACTAGAAAAATAAAGAACAAAAGAAAAAGAAAAATCTAGGTAGAGAATTATTTAAAAAAGAAAGGAAAAAAACAAAAACTAAAACAAAGCAATATATGTATCTTGCTGAATATTGCCTGGGCAACAAGTGATCTTCTGGGATATGAAATGCTAATCACAATGCTGATACAGCTGTATAAGATGGAGAATGGAGGCCTCTACTGATTACTCTGCCCTCTGACCCTGCAGGGTTGAGATCCTGATTCTTAAAAGACACTTTAAACTATTACTTGTGGCTAAGCAGAGGCTTTCCCAGGAAAGCATGTATTGCTGGGATCTCTCCTGAAGTGGTTGCCCACTTATCAGGCACGACAAACTGGCCTCACTCTAAATCCCTGAAGGCTAAGGCTGCAAGACAACTCTCCTACTGCAGAACAATGAAATCCCCACTCTTTCCCAGTATCTCAATCCTGGCCTCTGGGCTCCATTCAAAGTCACTTGCTCATTCAGGCAAGATGTCCCAGCACCAGCCTCACTCTGAGACCCTGAAAGCAGAGCCTGCAGGGAAGCTCTCCCACAATGGCTGTGCTTGGCCTGCAGCCAAACAATGAAAGCTCTTTTCTGGCCCAGAGGTTCAGTCCCAGACTCTGGAGACTGCTCAAACTCATTCACATATTCACCCAAGTTCTCCCAAAGTAGTTCAACCAAGTGCCCAAGACTAAAAAAAGAAAACCTGCAGGGAAGACCATCCCTGTCTGTATCTTGCTGTTGCTGTAAGGCCCAATGTTGCTGTTGCTGTTGCTGTAACTACAGCCATGGCAGCCACCATAGCCTCAGACCGAAGGCAAGCACTTGCCAATTCTCTGCTTTTGTCCTCCTCCTAGGGTCCAGAAGTCTCCTGATACCTCCCTGCATCCCCAAAGGGGTTTTTGTGGGCAAAACCCACAAGCCAGAGATACCTGGAGTTTTCTCTCCCCAATCTCACCATGCCTGATTGCAAAGAAGCTGTTACTTGGCCGCCATCTTGCCTCTCAGTTCACCCCTATGGTATTTTGATTTGTTTTGTGTTATAATTATTGTGTGCATATCTTATATCTTTCCCTGGATTTTAAGTTCCTTAGAGCTATGGGCTTTTCTTAATCATTTTTAGAATTTTATTTTTTTAAACTTATATACACTCTAACTCACTCTTTTTGATATACTGGTCTATAAGTTTTGACAAATGAATAATATTGTGTAACTATCTGTCTTAGACATTTTTTTTATTTTACCCTAGGTACATTATTTCTAAAATATTGACTGAATAAATGAATAAACCACTGAATAAAGGAAACAATAAATAAGCAAATATTTTCTAGGAAATTTTCCATAGTAGCCACTCAGATAGTTCTCAAGTCAAAAAAAAATACAGAAGAGATTATAAATACTATACCATCTTTCTGCAGAGCAGTTTCCCAATATAAATCAGAAATCTTTTAAAAATGCTTATACTTTCTGTCCCAGTATTTCCACTTCTAATACCATGCCCAGAAGAATTATTCAAACACCCACAGAAACTTAGGTTCCAGGAAGGTTATAAGAGCATCATTTATAATAGAAAACTATCAGAAACAACATAAATGCCTAACCACAGAGGAAGGGTGAATTAAACTCTGACATTTCAGTATGAGATTAAAATTAGATTTTTCAGTCTTATTTAATAATATTGAATATAGTGTATACTTACATAAGAAGTGTAAAATATACTCTACAAAACAATGCATATAATATTAAAAGTGTTTGAAAACATATATGTTTACACTGTATAATGACAATGCTAAATAGAAAAATTTTATATAAAACATTAACCTAATTTTACAAAACAAATGTGCATATATGTAAACATAATCATGGGTAGGTTATAGGTCATTTCTATTTCCTTCATTACATGCTTTCGGCTTTTCTAATTTTTTACAAAAGATACTCCAATTTTTTTATAATCAGAAAAAAAGTTATAAAAATAAAATTGAAAGTCCTTTATTTTGGATTTAAAAGTCTTATAACCTTTATTTCATCTTTAGATGATTCAGTGGTGGCTAAATTTTAACATTCAAGATGTGGCATATGGCTCCGCTTAAATGAGAACGTGCTTTCTGTCAGAAGCATGTTCTGAAATAATCCGTCCCACCGGTGGGTGACACATTTCATGCAAACCTCCAGAAAGCTAGTCTTATCCCAGGGGGCTGAGGCTTCAACGTGTTTGCATCAGGAGAACATCAAATAAAGGACACTGAGTATTGAGTTGGGAGCTCGAAGAGAAATTTCACCTTCACCACTAATAGGCTACATGACTTTCCTTAACCTCAAATGCTGGGACTACGTTTTATTCATTTCTGTATCTCCAGCAACTAGCAGAGCCGCTAACTCACACAACAGACAACCAAATAAGGATTATTAAATAAGAATGGGTAAGCCATGAGTAATAGCTGGAAGGTGGAGTAAGACATGCTCTCAAACACAATAGTCCCGCTTGCTTGGAGAACAGGTGTGGCCAATGGCAGCAGCAACCCTAACACCAAGCCTCCCTGCAGCCACACTCATTTCCAGTTGTTACTTGCAGCTCCCCTCATCAAGATTCAGAGTGGATTACCCAAGTCTAGATTGGCTTTTGACTTGTTCTGCTTAATAGAATATGATAGAAACAATGGTGTTCCTGTTCTGAGCCAAGGCCTCTAGAGACCCTACGTGTTTCCACCTGTTCTTTGAGAACCCTGCATAGCTATAGGGAGACAACCTAGGCCAGACTGCCAGAGCATGAGACCATGGCCCTGCTACCCCAGGTGACAATCAACCAGCCTCCAGGAGCAAGGCCGCCTGGCTGACGTGGGCATAACTGCAGAACAACTGACCACCTGAGCCTATGCCCAATTGCCAACTCACAGAATCCTAAGCCAATTAATTAAGACTCTAAGTCTTGTTATGTAAATGGCAAAAACAGGTTTTATTTCACCTTTTAAATCTCTATTTGTGTATCTTAAAAGTATCCAAAACTCAGCACATTTAAAACTGAGCCCATGTTCTCCCTCTCAAAACCTTTACTGTTCTGTCAGTGTTACAACTATCCTTCCCACTATATATGACAAAAATTTAGAAATCATCCTCAAATTCATCCTTGCTCTGCCCTTCATTCCTTCTATATCTAATATATCACTCATTTCTGTTGAGTTTTCCATCTAAATATTTCTCACGTCCATTTATCTTTCTCTGTCACTGACACTTCAAGTTACCATCAATCCGTTTCTGCTGTGTGAGCTTTGACTAGTCAACTTTATTTCTCTGTTCTCTGAGCCTCAGTTTTCTTGACTATAAAAGGGGGATACTCTGATTCCTAGGGTTGTACCCATGAGTTAAATGGGATAGTGCATCTAAAGTGCTCAGTAGAAGATCTGGTGTCAAGTATGTACTCAATAAATGTTATTTAATTCTCCTAACAAGATGGTGCATAGAGCCCAAGTATGACAGGCCTCATTCTGCTCATCTACTGACAGCTCTTCTCACTGATGAGGAAGCAACAGTGCAAAGTGCCTTCACCCAGCGCATCACTCTCCTTCTTGACTCCAGGCCTTGACACATGCTTTTCCTCCCACCTAAATTTTATATAAAACATTAATTTTACAAAACAAATGTGCATATATGCTAACATAATCAACATCTCCATTATAGGAGATCCTTCAAAACCCAGAGCATATTTGACCTCCCTGCCCCCACAGAGAGTAAACCATCCCCCCTCTCAGGCTATCTGCTCTTGGCTTACTTCTACCGTATTGCACATTGTCATAAATTACTTTTTTCTATCCATTTCTGTTTTACTGTTGACAAGATAAAAGGCCATGTCTTGACATCCCCAGCCCCTAGAATAGTGCCCAGGATATAGTGTGTGCTAAATGAATATTTGGTGAGTGCATAAATAAATAAATGAAGATCTACTCTTATGCCTTCTACCAACAACTCACAAAAGCAGAATGTATCCTGAATCAATAGAACCAACATCTTCTGCTTCCGAAGTCGAGTTCTTTCGATGCCAAATTGACTGGCACCCATTTGGAAAATATTTGCTCTCACTCCTCCACCCGGATTCCAAATTCCAGTCCAAAGCCAAGTGCCTATCTCCCCGCCAGGGCAGCCCACAGCTTTACTGCAAATGTTTCCCTCAGCTCTCCTCTGTGCATAACCTTAGCTATATTGTTTACTACCGTGAACTCCATAATATATATTTATACATGCTGTAAAGGTCAGACAACTGAGCTATGCCCCATCCTGGGAATCTGTTTCACACCACGGCCAAGGCAGGCCTCCCAGCACCCACTCAGACTCAGATTTTAAGGTAAATTATGAAGTCTTTTTTTTCTTCCGGTATGAGGACGACCCTGTCGTGCATCACATTCTATGGAATAATAGCTATAAATCCATCTGTTACACGCTGAGAGAACAGCAAGTGTTGGAAGCCACAGAATGATTTTAACTTCTGAGCTGTCACCCTCATACTCAGAAAGTTGAGCTATAAAAATCAACCTCATGTTTCAAAAAAATAAATAAATAAAGAGAAAAGAGATAGAGAAAGCAATTGGAGAATAGACACTGCTTCCCTACAAACAACTGACGCTCCAAACAGGACTCTTAAACTTCTAGAAAGCCATTCATCTCTTTTCTTCTCCCTGTGTCCTCCAGTTAACTCCCTTCCACTTTTTGTTATTTTCCTTTTTTCATTCCTCGCCCTGATGGCATCAGTTCAGGTCTCTAAATTAGAGGATTTAAGAGCTCATAAAGAAAATGATTAAATGATAGATATTCTCCCCACAGAAATACACACTATATTCCTATACAATTTTCCACTTCATATCCAAATGCTCATGGATTCCCCAAAGTCTTTCCATGGACCAGGAAACCCCCCAAATGAATTTGTTTTATATTATCCCTCAACTAAGACTCAAAGATGAAGAGTGGTAGATTAGTTCCCAAAAATGAGACAAAGGAACACAGACACACAGGAGTGCAGGGAATCTAGTGAAGACAGCACATGAGGAAGATAACTTCTAAAA
>CAUYQV010002542.1:0-19677 GCA_963574575.1 Galagoides demidoff | reverse complement strand
TCAAGCGAGTCTCCTGCCTCCGCCTCCCAAGTAGCTGGGACCACAGGCGCCCGCCACAACGCCTGGCCATTTTTTGGTTGCAGCCATCGTTGTTTGGCGGGCCCGGGCTGGGGATTCGAACCCGCCACCTTAGGTGTACGTGGCTGGTGCCTTAGCCGATTGAGCCACAGGCGCCGAGCCTATTATTATTATTTTTGAGAAACTTTGTCACTCTGGGTAGAGTGCTGAGGAGTCAGCCTAGCTCACAGCAACCTCAGTCTTGGGCTCACACAATCCTCCTGCCTCAGCCTCCCAAGTGGCTGGGACTTCAGGCGCCTGCCACCACACCTGGCTATTTTTTCTATTTTTAGTAGAGATGGGGTCTTGCTCTTGCTGATTGGAATCCCAGAATGCTATATTACAGGCCTGAACCATCATGCCCAGCCAGTGATTTATTTTTTAATATAAAGCTGTGAGAATGGCACAATAAGCAGTAAAAATTAAGAAAAAATCATCCGCATATATTTAGCATACTCCTTCCCCAAAAGTTGATCCCAGTATGCAGTGAAATTGAATGACAAGATTCTAATTTCAAGTTCTTCCTCCAGAAGGGACTATTTCCAGGTCCCCACTAAATCCGGAGAGAATTTTTAAATTGGTTTCTTGGGACCTTCCTGCTCTGTGATGCCCTAATTTACACTTCATAATTTGCAGCCGGCACGTGAGGCGTTCTTGAACAGTCTGAACTGAAAAGAAATTCTTATCATAATTAATTTTTAAGGCAGCAGGGACTTGGTTATGAGGTTACTCGACGCCAACAACAGAAGCAGCAGTATCAGTGTGACAACAGGTCAAAACAATGCAGTTCTTTAGTGTCACCACCAGTTAACGGGGTTTGGTTTCAAAAGACGCGACTTCAGTTAATGATGCCATCCTTAAAGCCCATTGCTTGCTTTGTTTGAGGAGCTTTCTAACACTGCAGTTTACCCTTTTTAAAAAGGACTTAAAAATGTATGGCTATCCATTGATAAATGAACACTGTTATTAGATCATAAAAATCTGCAAGGCTTCGGGAGGTGTTTCCTGATAGAGGAATTCATTAGCATTACAAATAGTTCTTACAAAGACAAAAAGGAAGACTGCGCTTGGACAAGAGAGGTATTTTACCAGAAGCATTTAAGAAGCTATCTTAAAACAGTTTCTTTCTCAACAGAGTGGGATTTTTTTCCCCAGGGTGACTGCCTAACGGAGCAGCAAAGTTACAAACTGGCCCTTGGACCTGACCTTCAACCAGTGGTAACCCAGAATGATGAGCTTCAGCGGGAAGCTGAGAAATCTGAAGGACCCTATGTCCCCAAGGTCCTGGCTGAGAGGACTTTGGCTAGTTGGTAGGGACTAAGTTAAGTTGCAAATCAAGAATTGAATATTCCTTGCTGATTAGAAAGAGCTTTGATTGTTTCTTTCTCTTTCTCTTTTTTTAGAGCTCATTTTATTTTCTTTTGTTTTAAAACAATCTTAATAGCATAAAATAGATCTACATGAATGTGAGACTTTGCTCTCTCTTTGTCACCTTCTGGGTCCTCCTTGCCCTCACTACACAAGCCCAGAAGATAGTTATGGCCAGAAGCGAACTATTTAGTAGTAGCCTTCTCTTCTGGATTCTTCTGGAAATGCAGAGTACTTATGAGTAACAAATGGGAATTAAGTTTATACAGTTCTTATTTATTTTGCCTTCCAAAGTCATACAGAAGGCGAAAAACAAGGGCAGAAACTTTGATTTAGAGCAGTGTGTTTTCCAACCTTTTTCATCTCAGGGCACACTGGAACCTAGAGTTAAACTTTCCTAGCATACTTATTTAAATTATGTTGCTCAGACAAAAAAGAGTAAAGAAGAGGATATACGTATGGTGCTTTGTCTTTTGAAAACAACTGAGTTAATAATTTAAAAAAATTTTTTTTAAAAAAAGATTCTACCTAAGATCTGTGATCTTAGATCACACCTAAGATCCTCTCATGGCACACTGGTTTAAAATCACTGGTCTAGGCAGAGCGCAGTGGCTCATGCCTATAATCCTAGCACTCTGGAAGGCCAAAGCAGGTGGATTGCCTGAGCTCACAGGTTTGAGACCAGCCTGAGCCAGAGGGAGACCTCGTCTCTAAGAATAGCCAGGTGTTGTGGTGGGTGTCTATAGTCCCAGCTATTTGGAAGGCTGAGGCAAGAGAATCTCTTAAGGCTCAGAGTTTGAGGCTGCTGTGAGCTGTGATGCCATATAACTCTACTGAGGGTGACATAGTGAGGCTCTGTATCAGAAAAATAAAAACAAAAACTCACTGGTCGGATGGTGCCTGTGGCTCAAAGGAGTAGGGTGCTGGCCCCATATGCCAGAGGTGGCGGGTTCAAACCCAGCCCAAGCCAAAAACTGCAAAAAAAAAAAAAAAAAAAAATTCACTGGTCTAGAGGGAAGAGTATAATTGTGACAGACTTGGTCACTAGCTTAAGTAAGTGACAGTGGACAAACATTCCCCTCCCTAAGCTTTCACTTTGGAGATAGTACCTTTTCTATCTGCTTTTTCTCAGTGTGCTTGGCAGTAAGGAGACCACCAGATAATAAAGGGTGATAATAATGAAGGTGAAGACAAGGTGCAGATGATGGAGCTACAATGGCTCAGAGAAATTTGGAACTTTACTAGTCTAACAGTGAAACTTTTATCTCAAAAAAAAAAAAAGTCACTTCTCTGGTGACATTGCATGCATTTCAGAAGCTGTTTTACAAGCTGTGCCACAATGAACCTCCCACCCCACCTCTGGAACAACTAGATTTACTCCTTTGGCCCTCAACTTTTTTTTTCTTTTCACTTATATCAATTTCTGGACATGAGGACATCGTGTAAGCCAAGCCAAACAACTCCCAAAATGGAGTAGTGCATGCTCAGGATGTAAGCAAGCTGCCCGCCTCTGAGCATTGAGATGTGTCTTGAAAGCAGGTCAAATAAAAGATGGAACTTTGAATTGTTGATTTATTACTTTGCTTTATAGCTCCAACCCGGCATGTTTCTATAACAAGCCATTACCCGACATACGTACAGTTCAGTAGATTTCCATTTATCAAGGTTCATGTTGGTGCTAGTGGTGAACGGTCACATACACAGGAGTCTGTAGCTAGTTCACCTTTAACAGCTCTGAGCCTAATCTCTCTCGACTGATTCATCTAAGCATTACAGTAGAATAATCGTAGCAATGCTTCTTAATTTTATAAAGGCTCTAGAAACTTCAGACAAAACTCATCATTGCATAGAAGAACCCTGGCAGCCATGCCTGTCAAGTTGGTGGCCACACGTGGCAATACATTTTTGCCAATGTAGGGCACCAATGTGTGTGCCTGTGAGAGAGAGAGAGAGAGAGAGACTATTCTCTACGGATGACTGGGGGGATCAGGTGGTAATCCGAGTGACAGTGGCTGAGCCACATCCACTGTAGTCCAGGATTAATTCATTTCATACCCACAAACATGATTTAAATTAAGTTTTTATTCATCTTATCACCATAGAATATGTGTCTCTCCAAACACCAACTTCACATTAGTGAGAACCAAAATCCATTCAAAATAAGAGGTACGTAGCAGATGGGGCAAGATTATAACAATCAGACAGACTTACTCAAATCCGACTTCCATCACTTACTAGATGGGTACAATTGGACACATTCTTAACCTCAGTTTTCTCACCTGAAAATAGGGGTGATAACAGCATTAAATGTATAGGGCTTATCTACAAGTTAAACAAGATCCTGGATATCATATACTAACTAAAGGGCCAGCACAGTGTATCTAGGAAGGATTTACTGCTATGATGATTAGTAGGAATGATACTAATTTTAAATAATTTCATATCTAGAAGGTCTTCATAACTAAGAATTGTCAGATAGATTTGAAGACTGATTTTTCGAAACCATGTTTTAGAATCTTCTGTTTATAACCTTGTGATTTCCACGCAGAGCCGTAAACACAGAACATGAGGCGGAAATGAGGGCCGTGAGGGTGAGGGTGGGGACCTGTGTTCAATTTCCATCCGTCCAGTTCTCATATTCTCAGTCCTCTCTCCCAGTGGGCCCCAGCACTGCACTAGGATGTAGACTCCTATAACTGCCCCAGCAATCACTTAGGCTTGATAACTTCTGTGCCTGTGACCCTCTAGCAAATTCCACAAATCCCTTTTCCAAATAAGCAAAGACATTACAAATTCTGTGGTTAAATAAACGATGCATACTGGAGACCAGTTGTGTGCAGCTGTTTTCTATCTTCCTTGATTTGTTATCCTGACTTGTTTTTTGAAAATAAAAGTGAAACTGCGCCTAAAAGAACTGCTTAGCTTTCTCTAACACCTTCACTGTCTACGGAAATCTCCACATACAATGTGTCTGGACTGACATGGTTCCCTACTTTTCTGGCCTGCTTTTTGTTCACCAATAGATTCAAAAACATCTGTTTCTAAGACAAATCTTCAAGTATGCTTTCATTTTTATGCTAGCACCCGTACAGATAACATGTTTTGGAAGTAATAATATCACAATTCATTTTTAGTATACTTTAGGGACAAACTATAGGTTTTTTTTTTTCTAAATTAGGAATACTAAAGAAAACATGTACACACAAATCTTCAGAGGTAAATTCAACTTCTGAAATTTAAGTCTTCATTTTGGAGAAATGTACAGATAACAAACATTTAGACGAAACATAAAAAAAAAATTCTCAACCATCTACATTTCCAGAGGGCTATGTTAAAAACAAAACAACAAAATGATTGACTTTTGTAGGCTTTTCCTTCAGCTTTGTCCTAGAATGTCGACTTTAAGTCTTCACTTAAATACTATAAAAATGTAACTGTCATTTAGGAAAAAAAATATCTATTTTTTGTCCTGATACCTATTTTCATCTTTACTTCTTGACCTTTGACAATATTTTTTCCCCAAAAGTGCTTTTTATACCTTTACTGGATACTAAGTATTTCATGGCATTAGTCATTTTTGGCTCTACAAGACTGTATTTTATGAACGCTTTTCCTTTCATTATACTACAGACTGATGTCAGCAAACTACAAAAAAAAAATAAAGAATGTAAACAGAAAATAAAGAGAAATTATGTAATATAGGATATACCATTAATAAGAAGAAAAGGGTTAAATAACTTTTTGCACCAATGATGATAATATGCTTTTTGCTTACCAGTATTTTCAAAAACATCTTCCCAAGACAAATTTTAAAGAATGCTTTCATTTTTATGCTATTTTCATATATTTAATTATTGAGAAGCTAATAAACTTCAAAATGTGACACATTACAGAGGCTGAGCCCAGTGACTCACACCTGTAATCCTAATCGTAGCATTCTGGGAGGCCTAGGAGGGTGGATGATCTGAGCTCAGGAGTTCAAGACCAGCCTGAGCAAGAGTGAGACCCCTCCCATCTCTAAAAAAACAGACCGGCATGGTGGCATGCGCCTGTAGTCCCAGCTACTCAGGAGGCTGAGGCAGGAGGATCGTGTAAGCCCAGGAGTTTGAGGTTGTTATGAGCTACGACACTACAGCACTATACCCAGGGCAACAGAATGAGATTCTGCCTCAGAAAAAAAAAAAAATTAAAAAAAAAGGAAAGTAACATATTATAAAGCATTGAGAAATAAAGTCAAAGATTTAGCCACTGTTATTATTTTCCACACACCATATACAGGGGGGACATAAAGTTCATGTGCAATTTAAAATAGTTTTATCATAGTAAATTGCACATGAACATTATGTTCCCCCTGTATATTGGAAATGGAGATTCACTATCTTAGAATTAAGCATTTTGTCATTCATATCAATAATATTCAAGTGACAAAATTTTAATCACAATATTGATGCAGACAATGATATAATATGTATTGCTGTGAGGTGGTTGGGTGTTTCTCAATCAATGAAATCTTTTCGCGTTATTAATAGTGAAGAGCTCTGAGAGCATGCTTTGCATGACATATAAACAGATTCACTATTTCACAACAAATTCCATCAAGAAATAATTTCGTCACAGGTACTGTGGGAAGCCAGCTGTGACCTTAAGAGTGGTACAGACTTGGTCGCTTGCATATATTCAATGATTTGATCTAAATCATGAGTTATTAACCCCAACTGAACTCAGGGGGTAAAATCTCATAAATACCTTGAAAAAAAATATAGTGAATCAAAAGAAATGTTAAACTGAAATAAAAACAATCATAAGACAGCCAGATCATGAAAAATTGCTTGACTCAAAGAACTTTTAAAGGTTAGAGCTCTATTAGAGGCTGTTTTTTTTTTTTTTTTTTAAAGAAAGCTATATGAGGGGAAAGACACAAGGAAAAAAAAGATTAATATACTCGCTGCCTACTTTTTGTTTTATTGTGATCATTTCTTTCTAAGAGGTTACCATTTTTGCAGCTGGTCACAAATATCACATTCCTTGATGTCTCAGAAGGTTTTATGTGATGAAGCTTAAGCATACTTTAACTCTAATAAGATATTAAACAGCTGTTGAAAATAAAAACACATTATGGATATTTGAACGGAGACACCAATGAGGGGAAAGTAACTTCTCTTGGGGCGTGAATTAAGACTACCACTTCCTTTATTATTCAAATTTTCACAAATACACAGCAACGAAACCGTGGGGATTCTAAAACATGGGTTCCAGATGCTTTTGAGTGGAGATGGTTTCTTGGTACTTCTACAACTATGGTTAAAAGTTTTATTTTTAATTAATTTAACATATGGCGTGTTAGGGAAGTAGGGGGATTGGATTTATTATAAGGTGTCTCAAGATGATATTCCATTACAAACAACTTCTTTTAAATGACTACCAGTAGCTTAGCTTAACTGTGCTACCTGTGGTCAAAACAAAACAAAACAAGGAAAGGACGTAGGGTCATGATTGAGAACACTATCTAAATTACACGTCAACTTTCACTCTGAAATGGTATTTTTTAATTTCAGTAGCCAATAATTTAATCTTGATGTGTCTTAAATTCTCTGTTCCTTGGCATATTGGCAATTTAGCATAATTAAAATACTGGCACGTGACTGGTTAGCTGCTCTCACATATGAAAACATAGGTAACTCATCTCTCTATGCTAATTAACCTTACTTCACATTAGTTTAAATTTTTTATATGCAGTTTTTTCCCATCCTCCTCTGCCTCTCTTAGCATGCCAAATGAATAAATGAATACATGAAAGTTGATTTCTAGTAAAAAGAAATGTTTGAATCTGGCTGCCAGTCAAAGGGCTTGGGTACAACATAATAGAGGTATATCAGTCCTTTCTCAATTCAGAACAAAATAATTTCAGAGGACTAATTTTGGTCATAACATTATATATTTCTTAAAGACACGAAATTCCAACTGACTTCCTTTCTACTGCCAAAAGATAGATAGCACATTTCCGACATTTGAAATGCTACATTCTCTTTTGGAATCAAAGGCAACAGTGCCAGAACCATGACAGGACCAGGCACTCAGATGTGCCTCGAGGCTGCAGATCGACATGGTCCGAGAGCCCGGCTAAAGAAGCAAAGAAACGTGGACTTCCTTCTCCCTCCGGCTCATCGTCCTGCTACAATCTACAGGCTCAAGGAAAAAACAGACTTACTGGGCATTAGAATAATTGGACGTGGTTTGCTCATTAATAGCATGTCACCAGTTACCACTGAAGGCGGGAACTTTACCCACTGGTTTAGACAACAAAGGCTGAACAACTAACAAAGTGGCACAAGTGAAATCAGCCGAGTGCCTGAAGAGTGACTCTTTCCATCACAGTCACAGGAGATGCAAAATTAGATACAAAGCTGGTATCTATTTGGTACCTTTTTTCCTCCTCTTAGGAATTCGGGCTCTACATTTATCTTTGTGTGTGTGAGTGGGTGTGGAATTTCTGAATAATTATAGCATATATTCAGCATATAATAAAAGCAAAGCTTTTAGAGTCCCACAATAGACCTCTGAGATATGTTCTGAGCATTTATTTCACACATTTCTTCAGATTAGTTCAATATTACACATTTTAGGTGAACGCCATTTCCTTGCAAGTCTGGAATCAGAATTTCTATTTTAGAGATTTACTTCAAACCATGTCTTCCAACCCAAACCACTATGGCAATTTCTGGAACTACAACCACAGCTGAGTTTTCTCTCCTCGTGCACACACGTCACATTACAAATTTTTCTATGAAGCACAGTATTTTTTTTCTATACTTCTTATAGAAATGATAGATTTTACTTAACTCTCCTTTTAAGAGGAATTAGAGTATCTGCTTCCAAATAGGTTTCAATTAGTTGGTAAAATTTAACAACACACACAAAGACGGATAAATTTTGACAGAACCACAAAGAGCAGAGAACATGAACTGTTAGTGAAATAAATCCTGATTTGATCTAGCATGATATCAAAAAAATCCAAATGGGCGGTGCCTGTGGCTCAAGGAGTAGGGCACCAGCCCCATATACCAGGGTGGTGGGTTCAAGCCTGGCCCTGCCCAAAACTGCAAAAAAAAAAAAAAAATCCAAATCACCACTATAGGCAATAGCACAACACCCAGCTATTTTTTTGTTGCAGTTGTCATTGTTGTTTAGCTGGCCCGGGATGGGTTCGAACCTCCCAACCTCGGTGCATGTGGCCAGGGCCATACCAACTGAGCATGGGCTCTGCCCAGCATTTTTACTTTCTAAAGGAAGAAATGAAATTTATGTGCAAGAATAAATTTTTCCAGGAACTAAATTTGAGAATATATTGTAGGAGCTTTGTGTGTACAGAATAATGAACAAAATCTTCAACTATGACCTTATAACTTGTATGATTGCCTCGCTATGCTAATATAGTCTAATGATAACACACTTTTGCGCTAATGATTATTGCCTACTTGATTTAAGAAATTTATTATAGTTAGTGTTTACAAGTCTGCACTCCCTCAACTGGGTGGAAACTTCCTTTAGGGTAGGAACTACCTAGAATCTTCATCCCTTTACACTACTTATCAAATGAAAGATTATTCACCTCCTTCATTAGGAGTTTGAAAAAAAAAATACCTTGGATGGCAGTTCAGCTGGGAATAGAAGTCAAGGGTGGTACTTATTTTCTTTCTATACCTCAAAAGCAATTTGAAAAAATCTTCTATGGTCTATTAATACTCAGGCAGAGACTACTATTTGAGAGTTTTTTTGTAGATACATAATGTCTATTCTCTCAGGCTAATTTAATGTTTTTTTCTTTATCCTTAATGTTCTATATTTTCTTACCAAAGGTGTCTTTTTTTTCCTGCTCATCCCTCATTTCTGAGAAATTCTTAACCATCATTCCTTTGTGCGCTGTTTCTCCTCTGTTTTGTGCATTTTCTCTTTGTGATATTCATATTGTATCATTTTATCCTCCATGCCTCTTCTTTGCTCTCACTTTTTTTCAATCTCATGATTTCTCTACATTCTATTCTGGCTGAATTCCTTAATATTTACTACCTTTCAGGTCCCTAACTTTTTCAACTATGCTGAACCTAGAGTTTATCTATGTCTGTTTTTTCTGTCTGACTATATTTTTCAAAATTTTTAGCAGTAATTTTTCATATGCTCTGTCCTGGTTTCATTTCTACGTTGTGCTCCTAATTTTTTTTTTTTTTTCTGAGACAGAGTCTCACTATGTCACCCTCAGTAGAGTACCATGGCGTCACAGCTCAAAGCAACCTCTAACTCTTGGGCTTAAGCAATTCTCTCGCCTCAGCCTTCCAAGTATCTGGGACTACAGGTGCCCGCCACAACACCTGGCTATTGTTGTTGTTGGTGTTGTTGTCATTATTGTTTGGCAGGCCCGGGTTGGATTTGAACCAGCCATCCATGGTATATGTGGCTGGCGCCCTAGCTGCGAGCTATAGGTGCTGAGCCTGAACCATGTTCTTTTGGTTTCTGATTCCTTTCCTCATCACTTTTAGGATACTAAACATATTTATTTCAGACTAATCATTTTCACTTCATAGGCAGTGAACTCATCTCCCAAACATTAATTTCACTGGCTTTCATAGCATTAATTTCATTTATGTATTTTGAAATTTTGATTTGCATACTCATTTTGAATAGCATTTTATATATTCCATCTCTCTTCTATTCACCTCTCCCGTTTGGTGGTATTTTGGTGGCCTTCACCCAGCCCCCTGCACCTGCACCCTAGAACCAGGTCTTGTGTTGACACCTTAGAGCTCTTGCTCTATGATGAAATGGAGCATTACACATCTGGTCACTGAGCCACTGAGTATTTGGGCTCAGGTCCCACCTGGGAGGCTATATCTGCTCCAAACAGCCACCCCCAGATACTCAGCTTTCTAGGGAACAATTTACAGGCTTTCACCCCCCGGTTTTCTTTCACCATGTTTCAGCTCCAGCCCAGTTCCTGGTTTCAAACACCAGGGCTGGCTCGGGTCCAGGCCTTGCATAGAAAACTTTTAGCCTCAGTTATCCGGCAGGAGTCTGACTCTGCCTGCTCCTAACTGTGCCCTGCCCCCACTCCAGTTTCAAGTACTGGTATATTTCTGTTATTTTTCTCAGCCATAGATGTATTATCTTGCTTTTATTTGCACATACAGGTTTTAAGACATTCCTTTTTTATATTTTATCTAGCAATGTTTGGTGTTTAGAACCAAGGAGCCACCCAACAGTGCATAAGTAAGTGCACTGGAGGCTAAGTCAGGAGGATCGCTTAAGCCCAAGAGTTTGAGGCTGCTGTGAGCTATGATGCCGTAGCACTCTACATAGGGCAACAAAGTGAGACTCTGTCTAAAAAATAAAAATAAAAAATAAAATGAACTTTCTTGGGCCCCTCTCCAGACTCACCCATCTGTGAATATCTTAGGGGAGAAGTCAGGAGTTTGAATTTTTAACTGAACTTGAACTGTTTCTTTTGCAAACTGAAGTTTCCAGAATCACTGAATACCCAGTAACCTGTTAATTGGAAAATCCTATTTCTAAGAATCTCTTAGGCACTCCTTTACTTGGTTCCAGGAGGAATAGGGAGGGCAGTTAACACAATAATCAGCTAGACTCTTCACTTCATAAGTGAACACTTATAGTCAAAAACCCTGTATGAAGGATCTTAAGAGCAAGGCAGTCGGCTTGCCCTGCTAAAACAGTTATCTTGTTAGTTACTATTGAGAAATGACTTTCTGTGTAATCACCACGGTTCCTCCCTGGCAACTGACATGCCATCACTGGGCCCAAGAGGGAAGGAAGCCATGAGGGACAGGCTTTAGATAACGGCTCTTGACCACTGGAGCAGGGCTTAAGGATAAGCCCGAGTGTCACCCCACTCCAGCTGAGGCAGCCTCACGCTGGTGGACACACTGTTCTCACCTCCTCCTTTACTCCTGCCTCTGAGCAAGCTAAACCCATGACAAGGGACAAAAGGTGACTCAAACGAAAAGATTCAATGGCAAATGCTTGTTGCATGCATATTAATGCACAAGTTGAACGCTTCTTAAGGAAGAACAGAAGAAAATACTCAAAAGCTACTTTACTTCAAATAGAACAAATGAAATTTTTTTCTCTCTCACCCAAGTAATACAATAGGGTCCATCAAAAATAAAGATGAAGCTTCTAACCAGACATTTCCATGACCCAAGAAAATTTTAATTTGAATTTTTTTTCTTTTTTCTTTTCTTGAGACAGAGTCTCAAGCTGTGGTCCTAGGTAGAGTGCCATGGTGTCGCAGTTCACAGCAACCTCAAACTCTTGGGCTAACGCGATTCTCTTGCCTCAGCCTCCCAAGTAGCTAGGACTACAGGCACCAGCCACAATATCTGGCTATTTTTTGGTTGTAGTTGTCATTGTTGTTTGGCAGACTCGGGCTGGATTCGAACCCACCAGCTCCAGTGTATGTGGCTAGAGCCCTAGCTGCTGAGCTACAGGTGTCAAGCCAATTTGAATTTTTTTCCATTTTTGGTCATGGACTTTTCATTTGTGATCTTCATTGTTAAGACAATTTCTCATCTTCATCGTTGCTCTGCTATGAGCCCCTCCTTTCTTAGTTTTCATGTGGCACTGACACGAATGGGACTTCTCTGTGGAAAGTGAGGCCCAACTGGAAACTCCCAGCATTAAGTTACATAGGAAAATGCCTTTCATTTAATTAATTGATTAATTAATTAATCTTTTTGAGACAGAATATCACTCTCTCCCCTGGGTACCATGCTGTGGCATCATCAGAGCTCACAGAAACTTCAAACTCTTGGGCTCAAGTGATCCTCCTGCCTTAGCCTCCCAAGTAACTGAGACAGGTATCCACCACCACACTGGGCTAGTTTTTCCATTTTTAGTAGAGATGGGGTCTTCCTCTTGCTTAGGCTGGTCTTGAACTCCTGAGCTCAAGAGATCCACTTGCCTCGGCCTCCCAGAGTGCTGGAATTATATGGGTGAGCCACTGCCTGGCTGGGAAAATGCCTTTAAAAAAAAAAAAATCTGTGCAAAGAGAA
Source organism: Galagoides demidoff (assembly GCA_963574575.1). Lineage (NCBI taxonomy): Eukaryota > Metazoa > Chordata > Mammalia > Primates > Galagidae > Galagoides > Galagoides demidoff. The sequence goes on along the minus strand of CAUYQV010002542.1, from coordinate 7,189 downwards.
ACACCCGTTTCTCAGAAGACAGAGGAGAAGCGGGCTCTGCCTCTCAGTGCTCTGCTGCTCTGCTTTCGCCGACCTCCTTCCTTGGATCTGGTTGTACCCTGCCAGGGGACAAGTCCTTCTGAGCCTGCTGCATTGTTTTCAGGACAAGAAACTTAAGGTGTTGCCTAGTTACTACACATTTGATTATGTCATCTTCATTACTGACATTTTTCCAGCAGCCAGAGGAAAATGGGTGTTCCATGTTAGACATGACAAGGACTTAGAACAAGACAAGATCCTTGTGCACTTAAAATTACAAAACGTAATCCCAGCACTCTGAGAGGCTGAGGGGAGAGAATTGCTTGAGGTCAGGAGTTTGAGACCAGCTTGAGGGAGAGTGAGACTCACCCCCCTTCTTTACTAAAAATAGAAAAAATTAGTTGGGCATGGTGGCACACACTTGTATCCCAGCTATTCGGGAGGCTAATGCAGGAGGATCACTGGAGTCCAGGAGTTGGAGGCTGCAGTGAGCTATGATGATGCCACAGCACTCTACCTGGGATGACAGAGTAAATCAAACAAAAAAAAAGGACCCAAAAAAAAGAAAGAAAGAAAAGAAAAAAAAGCAATATGGTAAAACATAGACAAAACATGTCAATAACTAAGGAAATGCCCTTTGTTTGCAGATCATAATATTCTCATTATCATTGCCCTCAGGGTGAATTCTAATATACGGAATAAATAAGCCCTCTTCCCATCAGTATCTCCCCAGTCAATCATGCAGGTAAGCAGATAGCTTGGGCAGAGTCCTCCTCCTCCTGTTCTGAAGAACAAGATGTGATTAATGAGTGCCTACCCCACATGAAAAAGGATGCAGCCATTTGTGCTGTGGAGTATCCAGCCCAACCCTAAATCTGCGTCCAACAGGGGAAAATACTGCAGCCAAAGCTCCCGGGGCTATTACAGTTAAAATGAGACCAGGAGGCCTCTGTTCTGGCTGCTGGATGAAAGGAAATATGTTCCCTGTAACTCAGACTGGAATAGGGACTGCATTTGCTCATAGAAAGTGTTTTAGAACAGAAGTGATGCATTTTTCATTTTTCTAGGACCTTGTATTTCTCCTGAGAGATTACCCCAGAGGGATGCCAGGTGTTTCATCAGATATAAGACAACCTGGGGCTGGGGGTAGGGGGTGGGTAGAGCAAAAACGTCCTAATGCATGCACGGCCTTGACCTGGACAGACAGGGTCTCCAGAAAAGCCCCTACCATGCTGAAATGGATGTTGCTAGGAGCTGCATCTATTTTCCCTGGCTCCTTACTTTTTCTTGCTCTCATTTGGTATGTTTACCTCATTTGTCAGAGTGCCACAGCGTGCATGAAGCAATTTTTAGTTATCAGAAGCCTCTGCTTGCTGTGTTTATCTGAACCCTTGACTGGCTATGGTTATCTGGAAGCTGGCTCTTTGATGCTTTGTTGGTTCAGGACAACAAAGCCTGAGGGTACACGTCTTGAAGTAATGCTCACACCACTAAGGTAACAGGAGAGAGGCTGCTGCAAGGCACACAAGGGTCATTGCATGGGATGCTTTTTGAGTACTGCACTATGAAGAACTATAGCCAGGAGACCTGGGTCCTTGGGGGAGAATGCTTCTTGAATAAATGGATGAATTCTCTTCCATCTGCAAGGAACCCACTGAAGGTTAATGAGAAAAGAGTGTGCTATGAAGGATGACTCTGTATTTTAAGCTCTTCAATCAGGCAAGTTCAATTTGACTTTTAAAAAAAGAGTCAAAGTGTTAGGTGATGTTAACCAACAAGAGCCAGAAGCTTTATCTCTGATTCCCAGCAGACCCCACCTCATCAAGTTTTCAAATCAAGAATTCTTTCATTTTTTTCATCTTCCCATTTAGTTCCCAGAAGACAAATGTGTGCAGTCGGTCCTGAGGTTTCTCTAGGGAAACATAACTTCCCTCACCCCAGACTGCCCAGAATATGGTGCACATTTCTGTCTGCATTTTATTTATGTTTTACTGTCGCAGAAGGATGTGTCCACTAAGGAATCTGGATGAAAGGGCCTCTGGGAAGAATGGTTGATAAATTGGCTTCCCTTTTTTGGTGGAATTTGGGAGAAAAGGTTTAAATACAACTAAGTTAATATTTATCTCTATTCTTGTAATCATTTCCTAACAACAGGACCTGAAAAGGGAACCCCTGGGTCAATCTCATATTCACTACCATGCCCAGAGGTGCTCCGTGATGACCCTCTTTGCCTTTTTCTGATGGTAAGTTCATGATTATACTTCTAGATGGCTTGTGCTAAGATAGCCAGTCAGGATTAAAGATGAGGCATTATCTAAAACATGAAATGACAGGTACATTTGAACTCAGTAGCGTAGGTATTTAAAAACAAGCCGGAGCTACTTGGGAGGCTGGAGCAAGAGAACACTGAAGACCAAGAGTTTGAGGTTGCTGTGAGTTGTGACAGCACGGTACTGTACCGAGGGGGACATAGCAAGACTCTGTCTCCAAAAAAAAAAAAATTAAAACAGGCCAGAATTTTCTATAAACACAAGAAAATCTCAAGGTTATTATATGTGCAATTGATACTTGTGCTATCAATTCTGAAGGGTATTTTCGATGCATTGGTATAACCATCTAGTACTTAATCTACTTTTTGGCAAAATAGAAGAAAAATTTGGGAGTGAAGAATAAATGAATTTCTACGGTAGCACAAAACAGCAAGAATATTATGGAAAACCAGGACATTTGCTAATGATTTATCGAGATGTCTTTTTTAAATGATGCAATATAATTTGAACAAATGTCAATTTCATTATTGCAACTTTTACCATTCAGAGTCATTCCTTATAGCTGTAATATGCTCATTCAGTCCCCAAGTCTTCCTTCTTATTGAAGGTCAGTATGTAACAAAATTCATTCAGTCACTCAACAAATGCTTAAGGTCCCAGGTCCCAATGTTGTAAGAAGTAACAAACAGTGTGACATTTTCTTTCTTGTTAGAATGACATTATTTAAAAGATCTGAACTATTTACTATTAGCTTTTTCTTTATAAAGGTTCCAAGGGTCACACTTTCCTATAACATGTTATTTTGACATATTTTGATAAATGTAGTTGCCATGAAATGAAGATTTCTCAGGCTGACCCTGAGAATCACTATTCATCTTTCAGTGGTTATATCTTGGTTGTATTAAAATTCAACCCAAAAGGGTAAGAGCCAACCTAAAAGTAAAAAATTAGGTTTCTAAAATGATAACCCTAAATTTATTTATTCCTTCTCATATTATTGAATTTATTTCACAGGAAAAGATTGGTTTTCATGTTACAACTCTGTCTACTAGAACCAGATTGAGATATCCATGGCTTTGAGTATAAAGTGATAAAACTGGCTTCCACAGGCTGCCTATCAAAAATCAACCTTCTTATTTACAGTCACGCCATAGGGAGAAAGTTCCCCAAATAACTTCTTTATAATTCTAATCAGTAAAAACAACATTCTGGATGTAAAGGCCACCATTTCTTAAAATTCCGCCTCATGTCTAAGTTTGATTGTTTCAACTGCCCTCCTTTAGTCTAAAAATTTAAAGATGGCAAATCTGCCTTTTAAGAACAGGACAATAATTAAATGTCTGAAGCCATAATGAAACATCATTTCAGTCTATTTTTGTCAGTGGAAACAGAGGCACAAATTAAAATGTTCTGTAGAATGTTCTGCTCTGTACAAAGATCTGTAGCTGATTATAAATGTTACAGATAGCTAGCCAGGAAAGAAAACAGCTCACATGAAGGAGTTAGAGAATTATTAGTTAAGTGAATGTTAAAAGTGGGGGAGGAAATAGCTCTGGGGGAGAAAGACATACACTATAAACAACACCTGGACAAGCCCAAAGCCAGCTTGTCCTTCTAACTCCTCCAGCAGCCAGTGCCCTCTCTAAGCGCCCTGTTTCTGGCAGGCTCACCATCATCGTTCCTAGGATGTTCCATAAGAAACCCTCTGCTTTTTCTTCTTCTGCATTTACAATCAGTAAACCAGGCTGATTCTTCCACTGAAATATTTTACCTTCTGTCCCTTATTTCTAAAGTCTACTATCATAAATATAGTCTCCATCTACTCACAAACAGTCTAATATAAAAGCCTTCTGGCTGGAGCAAAATTCAAACTTGTTTACAGCCCAATTTCTCCTGCACAATATTGACAAAATAATTATCCTAACATTCCACTTTTTAAAAAATTATTTTATTTTATTGAGACAGGATCTGGCTGTGCTGCCCAGGGTGGATGGAACTTCTGGGCTTAAATGATACTCCCACCTCAGCTAGGACTATAGGTGTACACCAGTATGCTCAGCTAATTTAAAAAATATTTATTTTAGACATGGAGTCTTGCTATGTTGCCCAGGCTGATCTCAAACTGCTGCTCTCAAGCAGTCCTCCTGGCCTGGTCTCCCAAAGGGCTGAGATTACAGGTGTGAGCCCCACATCCAGCCTCTAATAACATCCTGCTGTTTACGCCTGTCTTGCACCAGCATCTCCAGTGAGGGTGCGTCTTTGGAAACCCTGAAGCTCCCTTCTGACCTCCTCTCTAGCCTCCAGATTTCTTGCCTTGCCCTCCATACTTTATTGTATACCATGCTCACAAGAAATATGCCTTCCCTTTCTCCTTTCCAAATCCTGACATATTTCATCAGTATTTCATTTTCTTCAAGGCCTAATACAATAATTCATGCTGGTACATCATGAAATGTCTGCATGCTCTCTTGGGGACCCATAAGTACACATGGAGAGCAAGGACCAAGTCTTACTCACTATGACAGCCCAACACCTGCACCTGGCTGAACCAGTGGATAGATAAATACCATCGCAAATTCTTTCTTAATTATCTTTGGTATATGCCAAGTTCCTGAAGGATGGAACCAATGTTTATTTTCCCTCTTCTAGGACAGTTTCATTCAATCAACATGCACAGCCCCTGACCCGCTCTCTCTAGTGATGAGGGAGGAAAGGACCAAGTCAACCCCTGGACTGGCTGCCTTCTCTAGCAGAAGTCACATGGTATCTCTCTGTGGACATTAAGGAGAGTTGAGAGCAGGCTAGGCGGGAGATGAGGGAATGTTCCAGAAAGGAGGCTGGGAGCTGATTTTACATTACACGTGGAAAAACATCCAGGTGGAAGTTACAAGGAAATGGAGGTCCACCTAGTGGTGGACCCACAGCCCCTGTGGTCACCTTCCTTCTCTTCGTGTGGTGGGGACCTATAGATTCTACTCGATGACAAGCCCAGTTGTTGGGATTTCCTAAGCCTTGTTCTGTGTGAATACAAATAGAAGGCATCAATTAATGAATGTCCTCACTTAGGAGCCCTGGTGTGCGGCCTCTTCTTGAACTCAGAATTCTGATTTAAAAAGCATGAGGTTCCTATTAGCAAAGCCTTAAGGTTTTTAATCAGTGCTGCTAGCCGGTCTGCACACACAGTGTGTCAACAGGAGACAAGGTGGAAATGCCGTCTCTGCAGCTTCCAGCTCTCAGCACTCAGCCTCATGCTGTCAACTTCATTTGTACTTGATCCATAAAAAGAGTTACATCGTGATAGTCCCTTCAAAGTCTGGCAAGCTTTATTGATGGCCTAGGTGTGTGAGTTGGTTTGGCTTCTATTAAAAACTCCAAATTTGTTTTTTCAAGTGATGAATTACTTAACTTTGTAGGTGTAGTTTTTCATATTCCAAAATAATATTTCTGACCTTGGGGAAGATTTAGATTGAATACTCTGTGTTAACCATTCATAGATTTTTCACATTTAGGTTACACACTGAAAACCTGGTAAGAACTTTATATTAATAGTCTTCCTGACACCATACTGTACTGGAGAAAGTTAAGGATTGTGATTACGCTTATTTTACTGGGAGAGAAGGGGAAGCGACATTTTAGAAATTTTCTTTTTTAATCAGACTATGGTGACTGGAAAAACAAACTAGCAAATTCCAAAGCATTCTTATTACAATAAAGAAAAGAATTTTCATACAAAAAGAACCCGCTCTTAAACTGTATTCTGTTTTGCAAGGGTATCCCATTGTCCCGGGGGGTAAGAATGTGTCTATTTTAGCACAGATCCATTGCCATTTCTAGAAAAAGAGATAAAAGCTAATTTTCTTCACCGAATAATAGACAATACTTAAACATAATTTAGTCTGATGTTCCAACTCCATTTCATTCTCCTAATCATCAGGCAGTGTGTCCCTGACTGCCTAAAATACTTTCAGACAAAGCATAATATGGGATCTATACCACGCTTGGATTTGTACTCACAGCTAAGATCTGGCACATCCCGCCTGCGGCAAGTTACAAGATACAGCAGTCAGAGGTCTTCCAAAACAGATGCCCAATCTTTTATTTATTACAGACCTTTTTTATTGTTACAGCTGTACCATCATTATATTTCAGAATAATTCCTTATGCTCTGTTTGTTTGAACTATGAAAGTATAGTCACCATGCCTTTGTAAAAATGTCTTACTGGAGAAATCTTATTCTTGACCGATCAACCCTAGGACTTAAAGTACATTTCACTTGACTGAACTGCCATCTTTACCGAACAGTGTCTGAATGATAGGAATATTGAATAGCCTCGCTTCAGAAATGCTCAGGATTACACTTGTGCTGTACTTCTGGAAGCAAACACATATGTGACCAAAGCAGGCTTCTAAAACTCTAAAAACAAAAAATTGAAATAATTAAACTATGACCAAAAATCTGAGACAAATAGGGTTTGGGACAAAAAACATATTTCCATCATACTTACATACAGCAGAATCTCTGTAAGGTGACCACCCAGGGACTGTAAGAAAGTGGTCAACACAAGGAGGTGGTCACCGTGAGGAACGAGGCCTACTCTACTGATACGTACATCTGGTGCATGTCTAGGGTGACCAGATTCTAACATCTGTAAGGCGGGACAACATGGCCGGGGGGCGGAGCAGGGGCCGAGCGGGGGCGGCGCAGGGCAGAGCCTGACAACAAGGCAAATTTAGATAAGCAGTTCTCGATAATCACTTCACAGCAATTATTTATTACAGTTTAACATTATAAAATTAACAAAAATAATATAAAACTCATATTCTGGCAAAATAGCCATATAGTGGCTGCAAACCATATATTCCCTTCTTGTTCTCCAGCCTATTTGTGCATTCTTTCCAAA
>CAUYQV010002541.1:0-10622 GCA_963574575.1 Galagoides demidoff | reverse complement strand
TCAAGCTGTGGACCTGGGTAGAGTGCTGTGGCATCATAGCTCACAGCAACCTCAAACTCTCAGGCTTAAGTGATTCTCTTGTCTTAGCCTCCCAAGTAGCTGGGACTATAGGCACCCGCCGCAATGCCTGGCTATTTTTTTGTTGCGGTTGTCATTGTTTTAGCTGACCTGGGCTGGGTTCAAACCCACCAGCCTTGGTGTATGTGGCTGGCACCCTACCCACTGAGCTACAGGCATGACCTGTCCTTCATTTCTTTCTTTTATGTTTAGTTGATTTTTTCGCCCTTTTGTAGAGCACTGTGGTGTCATAGCTCACAGCAACCTCAAACTCTGGCCTCAAATGATCCTCTTGCATCAGTTTTTCATTTTTCTTTCTTTTTTGTTTTTGAGGCAGAGTCTTACTTTGTCACACTTGGTAGAGTGCCCCGGCATCATAGCTCATAGCAATGTCCAACTCTGTGGCTCATGCAATTCTCTCTCTTTAGCCCCCAAGCAGTTGGGACTACAGGTGCCCATCACAATGCCCTGCTCTTTTTAGAGACAAGGTCTTGCTCTGGCTCAGGCTGGTCTTGAACCAGTGAGCTCAGGGCATTGTACCTGCCTCCACCTCCCAGAGTGCTAGGAATACAGGTGTGAGCCACCACACCAGGCCAACTCCAGAAGTTTTGATTTTTGTTTGGTTCTTCCATTTTTTTGTTACTTTTATTTATTTCTACATTGTTTTCCTGATTTTTTTTGAGACAGAGCCTCAAGCTGTCGCTCTGAGTAGTAGAGCTGTGGCATCACAGCTCATAGCAACCTCTAATTCCTGGGCTCAAGCGATGCTCCTGCCTCAGCCTCCCAGGTAGCTGGGACTACAGGCACCCACCACAACGCCAGGCTGTATTTTGGTTGTGTTGTTGTTTGGCAGGCCCGGGCTGAATTCGAACCGGCTAGCTCTGGTGTATGTGGCTGGTGCCTTAGCTGCTTGAACTTTTGGCACTGAGCCTTCCTGATTTTTTTTTTTTTTTCCCATTTTTGTCCAGGACTGAGTTTGAACTCGCCACTTCCGGCATATGGGGCCGGGGCCCGGGCCCTACTTCTTTGAGCCACAGGTACCACCCCTTCCTGATTTTTTTTTAAAACTTTTTTTCATGTAATCATTTTAGTTCTTTGGATATATATATATTTTGAGACGGAGCCTCAAGCTGTCCCCCTGGGTAGAGTGCCATGGCATCACAGCTCATAGCAACCTCCAACTCCTAGGCTCAAGAGAGTCTCCTGTCTCCACCTCCCAAGTAGCTGGGACCACAGGTGCCCGCCACAACGCCTGGCCATTTTTTGGTTGCAGCCATCATTGTTGTTTGGTGGGCCGGGCTGGGGATTCGAACCCGCCACCTTAGGTGTATGTGTGTGGTGCCTTAGCCACTTGAGCCATAGGCGCCGAGCCGTTCTTTGGATATATTTAAGACTGTATTTAAGACTGCGTTTCCCCCCCAACACACACACACAGTCTTACTCTGTTGCCTGGGCTACAGTGTAGTGGGGCAGTGTTGTCATCGCTCACTGCAACGTGAAACTCCTAGGCTCAGGTGGTCTTTCTGCCTCAGCCTGCCAAGTAGTGGGACTTTAAGCCCATACTACTATGCCTGGCTAATTTTTCTAATTTTTTGCAGAGTTGGGATCTTGCTTTTGTTCAGGCTGCTCATTAAGAGAATTTATTTTATTTTATTTTTTTGAGACAGAGTGCTACTTTGTCACCTTTGGTAGATTGCCCTGGTGTTACAGCTCACAGCAAACTTTGGGCTCAAGCAGTTCTCTTGCATCAGTCCCCCAAGTAGCTGGGACTATAGGCATCTACCATATTGCCTTGCTATTTTTAGAGATGAGATCTCACTCTTGCTCAGGCTGGTCTCAAACTCTTTGAGCTCAGGTGATACACCTGCCTCAGCCTTCCAGACTGCTAGGATTATAGGCATGAGCCACCATGCCCAGGCTAAGACAGTTGTTTTAAAGTCTATGTCTGGGTTGGGTGCTGTGGCCCACGCCTGTATTCCTAGCACTCGTGGAAGGCCAAGGTGAGAGAAATTCAAGACCAGCTTGAGCAAAAGTGAGACCTTGGCTATACTAAAAAAAATGAAAAAATTAACTAGGCATTGTGCCTCACATCTGGAGTCCCAGCTACTTGATAGGCTGAGGATGACTTGAGTCGGAGTTTGAGGCTGTTGTGAGCCAGGCTGATGCTGTGGTACCCTAGTCCAGGGCAATGGAGTGTGACTGTCTGCCCCCCAAAATAGTCTATGTCTAGGAAATTTGATGTCTGACTTTCTCAAGTATTGTTTTTGTTGATTTTTTTTTTTAAATATGGAACACTTCATGAATTTGTGTATCATCCTTGCCCAAGGGCTGTGCTACTCTCTTTATCATTCCAATTTTAGTATATGTGCACTCATTTCCATTAATTTATTTTGTTTCTTTGAAAGGGCCATATTTTCTGTTTGTGTTGTATATTTTGCAGGGGTTTTTTTGTTGTTGAAAATAGGGTATTTGACTATTATAATGTGGAAATGTTGGAAGTCAGAGTCTCCTCATTTCCCAGGGTTTACTGGTGTTTTTTGCTTTTGTTTTGTCTCTTGAAGGCTGTAGTTGTCTGATTTGAGACTTCTTATAAAATATTTTTGCAAAGAATGTTCCTTGTTACGTGTGATCGCCGAAGGCTCTGTTTCTGTAGCTTGTGTTCAGTGAATGTTTTGGCCAAGATTTCCTTGAATGACAGGAGCTCTGACAAACAAAAAACTAACCAGGAAAAACAGAGAAGCAGAAAAACACGGTAAATAACCACCTCTGCCTGTCTCTGCAGTTTGGTTCTTTGCTGGAATAATTTTTTTTTTTTTTTTTTTTGTGAGACGGAGCCTCAAGCTATCCCCCTGGGTAGAGTGCCATGGCATCACAGCTCATAGCAACCTCCAACCCCTAGGCTCAAGAGAGTCTCCTGCCTCTGCCTCCCAAGTAGCTGGGACCACAGGCGCCCGCCACAACGCCCGGCCATTTTTTGGTTGCAGCCATCGTTGTTTGGCGGGCCGGGCTGGGGATTCGAACCCGCCACCTTAGGTGTATGTGGCTGGCAACTTAGCCGATTGAGCCACAGGCGCCGAGCCTGGAATAATTTTTTAAGACTTAACGAGGGCCCAGGTAAGATGGCTCATGCCTATAATCCCAGCCTTTGGGAGGCTGAGGCGGGTGGATTGCTGAGCTCACAGGTTTGAGACCAGCCTGAGTCAGAGCAAGAACTTGTTTCTAAATATAGCCAGGCGTTGTGGAGGGTGCCTGTAGTCCTAGCTACTTGGGAGGCTGAGGCAAGAGAATCGCTTAAGCCCAGGAGTTGGAGGTTGCTGTGAGCTGTGACGCCAGGGCATTCTACGGAGTGGGACAAAGTCAGACTCTGTCTCAAAAAAAAAAAAAAAAAAAGACTTAACTAGGTTTACTCTGAGCCTAGGGATTAGCCTGAGGTGAAAGCTTATGATGTTCTCAGGTCTTATATGATTCTATATCTTGCCTGGGCATGTGTGTGGCTTTCTAATTGTCCGTCTACATGTTGCTGTGGAATGTCCTAATTTTCCAAAGAGTTTCACCCCAACTTCTCTACCTATAATCTCTTGCCTCAGGTTTCTGTGAGTCTGTAGTCCACTTTACAGCTTTCATTAACAGTGCCTGCTGGCTCGGCGCCTGTGGCTCAATCGGCTAAGGCGCCAGCCATGTACACCTAAGGTGGTGGGTTCGAATCCCCAGCCCGGGCCCGCCAAACAACAATGATGGCTGCAACCAAAGAATGGCCGGGCGTTGTGGCGGGCGCCTGTGATCCCAGCTACTTGGGAAGCAGAGGCAGGAGCCTCGCTTGAGCCCAGGAGTTGGAGGTTGCTATGAGCTGTGATGCCATGGCACTCTACCCAGGGGGATAGCTTTAGGCTGTGTCTCAAAAAAAAAAAAAACAGTGCCTGCTGTTTTTCTGCCTGAGTTCTGAGTTCGGTTGAAATAGAGACAAGAACCTAAATATCCCAGGGAGGGTAGAATAGATATATACAATAATTTTCAAATAAGATCTACTTTCCTTTTTGAGAGAAGCAGCTTTTTAAAATTTTTGTTTTGTTTTTGGGACAGAGTCTTACTCTGTCACCTGAGTTAGAGTGCAGTGGTACAATTGTAGCTTATCAGTCTTCCTACCTTTGTCCAGAAGTTTGAGGCAGAATTCAGCTGGGATTACAGCTGTAATTGTAAGAGATGAACCACTGCATGAGACTAATTTTTTCTTTTTTTCTTTTGAGACAGCGCCTTAAGTTGTCACCCTGGGTAGAGTGCTATGGCATCACAGCTCACAGCAACCTTCAACTTCTGGGCTTAAGCGATTCTTTTGTCTCAGCCTCCCAAGTAGCTGGGACTACAGGTGCCCGCTACAATGCCCAGCTATTTTTTGGTTATAGTTGTTATTGTTTGGCAGGCTTGGGCTGGATTCAAACCCACCAGCTCTGATGTATGTGGATGGCGCTGTAGCCACTTGAGCTACAGGCACTGAACCTTTTTTTTTTTTCTCTTGAGACTGAGTCTTACTTTGTTGCCCTCGGTAGAGTGCTTTGGCATCACAGCTCACAGCAACCTCCAGCTCTTGGACTTAGGTGATTCTCTTGCCTCAGCCTCCCAAGTAGTTGGGACCACAGGTGCCCACCACAAAGTCTAGCTATTTTTTGTTACACTTTGGCTGGAGCCAGGTTTAAACCTGCCACCCTCGGTATATGAGCACAGGTACTGCCCTCTTTTTTTTTTTTTTTTTTTTTTAGTTAGTCTCCTCTGTCATCTTTGGTTGAATGCAGTACTATCATTATAGCTCAGTATAACCTCCGACTCCTGGGCTCAAGTAATCTTCCTGCCTCAGCCTCTCAAGTAGTTGGGATTATGGGTGTGCAACATGGCGCCTGGCTAATTTTTCTGTTTTTAGTTTAGATAGGGTCTTACTTTTGCTTAGTCTGGTCTTGAATTCCTGAGCTCAAGCAGTCCTCCTGCTTTGGCCTCTCACAGTGCTAGGATTATCGGTATGAACCATAGGGCCTGGCCATTTTTTCCTAATTTTTTTAATAGGTGAGGGTCTTATTATTTTGCCCAGACTGGTCTGGAACTTGTGATCTCAAGTAATCCTCTCGTCTTAGCTTCCCAAGTTGTTGGGACCTTGGACTTTTTCTAAAGCTTTGATAAAATTTGTTTAGACAGTGACTACTTTATTTTTTTGATGTTTTTGTGGAGGAATGGAAACTTGGAACTTAGCCTGCAATTTTCATGACCGGTGGATTGTATTTTTATTCTCTGATAGTATCCTTTGATGTACAGAAGGTTTTTTTTTTTTGAGACAGAGCCTCAAGTTGTCCCCCTGTGTAGAGTGCTGTGGCATCATAGCTCACAGCAACCTCTAACTCCTGGGCTCAAGGGAGTCTTCCTGCCTCTGCCTCCCAAGTAGCTGAGACTACAGGTACCCACCACAATGCCCAGCTATTTTTTTGTTGCAGCCATCATTGTTGTTTGGTGGCCCTGGGCTGGATTCGAACCTGCCACCTTAGGTGTATGTGGCTGGCGCCTTAGCCACTTGAGCCACAGGCGCCGAGCCAGAAGTTTTTAATTTAATGAATTTACTTTATTTCTTTTGTTTTCTGTGCCTCAGGTGTCATATTTAAGAAACCATTGCCAAATCCAAGGCGCAAAGATTTTCCTTTTTCAGGACCTATAATAAAGGTCCGGGAGATAACTTCTCAGGGCTTGAGTTACATGCTCATCTTTAAAGTAGTCACTGTTCAGACTGGTGAGGCTGAATGATATAGTATTAGCCATATGGCCTTGAGAAAGGGATTAATGCTAAGGTGCTGTTCCCAAAAAGGAAGCACAAATGGTTGGTAGAAAAAAATAGTAAATACTTAATTTAGTATATTGAAAAGTTTATGGTGCCTTAGAGTACATGTTTTAATTAAAAGTTTTTTTTTTTTTTTTTTAGACAGAGTTTTATGATGTTGCTCTCGGTAGAGTACTGTGGCATCACAACTTGCAGCAACCTCAAACTTTTGGGCTTAAGCAATTCTCTTGCCTTAGCCTCCCAAGTAGCTGGGATTACAGTTGCCTACCACAATGCTATTTTTTGTTGCAGTTGTTTAGCTGGCCCTGGACTGGGTTAGAACCCGCCAACTTTGGTTTATGTGGCTGGCACTGTAACCACTGTGCTTCAGGTGCTGAGCCAAAAGTGTGTTTTTCTTTTTTTCTTTTGCAGTTTTCGGCCAGGGCCGGCATTGAACCTGCCACCCCTGGTATATGGGGCTGGCACCCTACTTCTTGAGCCACAGGCACCACTCCAAAAGTGTTTTTCTTATAGTAAATATTTAAATGTTTAAAAGTGACCTGAATAAGCCAAGCAGGGGGAAACTAGCCTTTAGTTCATGTTTTAAAGTACTTATTTGGCTCAGTGTCCATCCTGCTCAGTGGTTAGGGTGCCAGCCACATACACCAGGGTTGGCGGGTTCAAACCTGGTCTGGGGCCTGCTAAACAATAATGACAACTGCAACCAAAAAATAGCTGGGCATTGTGGCGGGCACCTGTAGTCCTAGCTACTTAGGAGTTTGAGGTAAGAGAATTGCTTGAGCCTAAGAGTTTGAGGTTGCTGTGAGCTGTGATGCCATGGCATATGATTCTACCCAGGGTGACAACTTGAGACTCTTTCTCAAAAAATAAATAAATAAAATAAAAAATAAAGTACTTTGTTGTTGTTGTTTTGTACAGGTACTGCTATAACCAGTGTTTGTTAGAACAAGAATCTACTTATTGGGGTCTCTTGACATAGAAAGAAATGTGGGGGGATTCTCGATCTGCTAACAGAAGAGGACCTTTTCGGTAAGTCCTGAAATTTAAATTTGAAATTGTTTTTAAAAATTGTTAATATTTTAATAAATATGTAGTATAGCCTATTGGCCTACTATATACAGAGAGATATTTTCTTTGTACAGAAGTAGCTCTGATTTTTTAAAAATAGGAACTTTTAAGTTTTTAGTCATGTCTAAAGTGATAGTGAGCCAGCATGCCAAGTATTTTGTCTTATAACCTTTTTGAAAATATTAATAATAGCTTCAAATTTCTTATTTCTTTTTATCTCTTTTAGCAAAATAACATATACTTGGCTAATAAGGAAAGCTAGCATAATGTATGTAAATGCTTATAGAAGTTCCATTAATTTCACTAATTATGTCTAGAAAACAGAGTTGTGCCTTGTCTCTGGCATATTGCTGCAGTATCAAGAAGGGTGGAGCAGATGGTAGCATTTTGAAGTAAATAGGCTTTTTTTTTGAGACAGAGTCTCAAGCTGTCGCCCTAGGTAGAGTGCTCTAGCATCACAACTCACAGCAACCTCAAACTCTTGGGCTTAAGGGATTCTTTTGTCTCAGCCTCTCAAGTAGCTGAACTATAGGGACCTGCCATAATCATAATGTCCAGCTATTTTGTCGTTGTTTGGCAGTCCCAGGCTAGATTCAAGCCCGCCAGCTCTGGTGTATATGGCTGGTGCCCTAGCCACTGGAGCTATAGGTGCCAAGCCCAGATATGAATAGATTTATAGGGAGTTAATTTTTTTTTTTTTTTTTTTTTTTTTGAGTCAGAGTGTCATTATGTTGTCCTCAGTAGAGTACCATGGCGTCACAGCTTACAGCAACTTCAGACTCTTGGGCTTAATTGATCCTCTTGCCTCAGCCTCCCACAACATCTGGCTATTTTTTGTTGGAGTTATCACTGTTGCTTAGCTGGCCTAGGCCAGTTTTGAATCTGCTAGCTTCTGTGTATGTGCCTGGTGCCATTACCACTATGCTACGGGTGCTGAACTGGGAGTTAATTTTTGTATAGCCAGTGTAATACACATTGATGACAATTTATTAAAATATATATTTTGCAGCGTGGCTCCTGTTGCACAGTGGTTATGGTACCAGCCACATGCACTGAGGCTGGTGGGTTCAAGCCTGGCCTGGGCCAGCTAAACAATAGTGACAACTGCAATAAGAAAATAGCCAGGTGTTGTGGTTCAATGCCTGTAGTCCCAGCTATTTGGGAGGCTGAGGCAAGAGAATTGCTTAAGCCAAAGAGTTGGAGGTTGCTGTGAGCTATGACAGCACAGCACTCTACGGAGGGCAACATAGTGAAATTCTGTCTCAAAAAGCAAGCAAACAAAAAATATATATACTAACATTTAATGAATATATAAAAATATATTCATTAAACAAATTAAATATAGGGCGGCGCCTGTGGCTCAGTGAGCAGGGCGCCGGCCCCATATACCAAGGGTGGCGGGTTCAAACCTGGCCCCAGCCAAACTGCAACCAAAAAATATCTGGGCATTGTGGCGGGTGCTTGTAGTCCCAGCTACTTAGGAGGCTGAGGCAAGAGAATCACCTAAGCCTAGGAGTTGGAGGTTGCTGTGAGCTGTGACGCTTTGTCTACGGAGGGCAATAAAGTGAGACTCTCGTCTCTACAAAAAAAAAAAGTATTCATTAAAAAAAACCAAAAAATATATATTTTATGTTTAATGAATATATGAAATATATATTTTACATTTGCAATTAATGAAGGGCTATATAAATGTGATTTTCACGGTTTTACTTGGTATATGGCAAAGGAATCAGACCTTAAAATTTGTACATTTAAAGGTATTAATGCTCCAATTGAAATTTCTACATTTTCTTTTGCCAGTCAAATTTAGCAATTTTTGTTTGGAATGTCAGTCTGTACAATTTTGTTGTTTAAATTCAGCAGATTGGCCAGTGCAGTGGCTCTCACCTATAATCCTAGCCCTTGGGAGGCTGAGGTGGTGGATTGCCTGAGCTCATGGGTTTGAGACCAGCCTGAGCGAGTGAGACCTCATTTCTAAAAATAGCTGGGTGTTGTGGCAGGTCCCTGTAGTCCCAGCTACTTGGGAGGCTGAGGCAAGAGAATCTCTTCAAGAGTTTGAGGTTGTTGTGAGCTGTGACGCTAGAGCACTCTACTGAGGGTGATAAAGTGAGACCTGTCTCAAAAAAAAAAAAAAAATCAATAGGTTCTCATTCATTATTCTGAAGCTTGGTGTTCTAATGAAAAATTTAGGTAGAGAACAGAGTTTAGAAGATTCATATGATGTTTAGTAAAACTAGTGTTTCATATATGCTAAATGATAAGGATCTTTGCTTTCTGCTTAGTGGTATATAAAGCAATAGTGGCGATGCTGGGTATGTTTTCTTCTTTCAAAATACTGTGGTCTAGATCAGTGTCAGCATACTACAGCCCATAGCCTGTTTTTTGCAAGTAAAGTTTTATTGGAACACAGCCACACTCATTCATTTACAAATCATCTATAATTGCTTTCATACTACGATGGAATTGTAGAGTTGCGACAAAAACTGTATAACTTACAAAGCCCAATATATTTACTGTCTAGCTTTTTTTTTTTTTTTAGAGACAGAGTCTCACTCTGTCACCCTTAGTAGGGTGCCTTGGCGTCACAACTCATGGCACCTCCAGCTTTTGGGCTTAGGCTATTCTCTTGCCTCAGCCTCCTGAGTAGCTGGGAGTATAGGCACCTGCCACAACCCTTGGCTACTTTTTGTTGCGGTTTGGCTGCATCTGGGTTCTAACCTGCCACCCTCAGTATATGGGGCTAGCACCCTACTCACCGAGCCACAGGTGCTGCCCTTTTTTTGTTTTTGTTCTTGTTTTTTTTTTGAGACAGAGTCTATGTTACCCTTGGTAGAGTGCCTTGTTGTCGCAGCTCACAGCATCCTCAAACTCTTGACCTTGTGTTTCTCTTGCCTCAGCCTCCAAAGTAGCTGGGACTATAGGCACCCACCATAACACCTGGCTATTTTTGTGTTGTAATTGTCATTGTTGTTTTAGAAGCCCCAGGCCAGGTTTGAATCTGCCAGCCCTGGTGTATGTGGCCAGCACCCTTAGCAGTGAGCTGTGGGTGCCGAGTGGCCAGCACCCTTAGCAGTGAGCTGCAGATGCCGAGTCTCAATTCATGATCTTTAAAATTTTTCTTGCGTACCTAAGATCCTTTCATGGAATACCAGTTGGAAATCACTGCTCTAGATCTATTTGATCTTAATTTAAGATAATCCTTAGGGCAGAATTTAAAGGCAATGTTGGATGTTTTCTGGTCAGAAAACATGTAGATTTAGATACTTCAGCCCTCATCCCGTGAGAATCTGATTAGGCTTAAGGTAGGCTTAAGTCTTCCTGCAAGCTGTTAGAACTAGAATGATTTTTATGTTTTACTTTTTAGGACTAAGTGATTTTTACGTATGAGGGACAGTGTAGTTAGAGGTTACATGTTAGTTTTAGTGATAAATCATATTATTTATGGGGAACATCTAAACTTACACCTTTATGATTAACCACATAAGGCCGGGCGCCATGGCTCACGCCTATAATCCTAGCACGCTGTAAGGCCAAGGAAGGTGGATTTTTTTTTTTTTTTGAGATGGAGCCTCAAGCTATCCCCCTGGGTAGAGTGCCATGGCATCACAGCTCACAGCAACCTCCAACTCCTGGGCTCAAGCGAGTCTCCTGCCTCAGCCTCCCAAGTAGCTGGGACCACAGGCGC
>CAUYQV010002537.1:0-10818 GCA_963574575.1 Galagoides demidoff | reverse complement strand
CAGCAACCTCCAACTCCTGGGCTCAAGCGAGTCTCCTGCCTCAGCCTCCCAAGTAGCTGGGACCACAGGCGCCCGCCACAATGCCCGGCCATTTTTTGGTTGCAGCCATCATTGTTGTTTGGCGGGCCCGGGATGGGGATTTGAACCCACCACCTTAGGTGTACGTGGCTGGCGCCTTAGCCAATTGAGCCACAGGCGCCGAGCCCCAACAACTTAAATAAGTTAAAAAATTCAAATTCAGTGTGAGGCACTTGTGTTGGTTTGGTTTAGGTTTGGTTTTGATTTTGGAGTTTTGGCCTAATTTATAGGCTCCTTAAATAAGAGAGGGAAAAGGTGGAAGCAAGTAGTTGGGTTGAACTTGCTTAGAGAAGGTAAAGGTGGCCTCTCTGCAGAGCAGGGGGTCAGCCGGTAGTCTGGAATCTATGCTTTAACTATAAAACAGCTTTTTCACTGAGCCTCAGGGCTCATTTTATAGGTGTTCTATAAACATTTTAAAGCTATTCTATAGCTGTTCCTTGTTTATAGCTGCCCCATCTTATTCCTCCTGCAGAGGCTGACCCAGCAGGAGGGGAGGTGATGGCCAGCTATGGAGATCAGAAGGGATCGCTTTCTTCACTCACTCACTCTTAACCTACTATTCAATGAACATCCAACTGTTCCCAGCACAGCAAGGAGAAATCAGCAAGAGTAGCTCTAAAGGAATGCACCAGTTTAGACCTGAAGGTTTCCCACTGCTTCTCTGTGAATAAATGGCCCAATCCCACACATACTCTGATTTTAAAACTTATTGCAGAACTATAATTATCAAGATATTATGGTACTGAACTTCTTTAAATAAAAGCAAAGCTTATATTTAATCCAGAGAAAAATGCAACTAAATTGCATATGAGATGAAAAAGTCTTGGTATGGTACCCTCTCTTGTCACTTCAGAGAGGGAAGCAAAATGCTTTGCATAGAGCTCACAGGATGGTTATGAAAAAATTCAATGCCCAAATCGCAACTTGGGAATGATGTATCTTGTCAACCTGCCGTAGGGAAGAAAAAATAATAGTTAAACTTTGGGATTTTTTTAAAAATACAAGAGGATTTCTAGTATCTTTCTGGCCCTGATATTTTAAATTTTACTAAAATGCCAGAAATAATATAGCTAAAAATATACACAGCAAGGAATATATTCTGGTTATTTGATGATTAGACTTTAGTGTCAACTTAAATATTAATTTAGACATTGCTATATAGGTATTTTCTAGATGTCGTTAATATTATAATCAATTTACTTTAACCAAAGGAGATTACCTTAATAATATAGATGAACCTCATCCAATCTATTGAAGATTTTAAGAGGAAAAACTAGGTTTCTCAAAGAAGAAATTTTGCCTCAAGACTACAGTATAGGCCTTCCCTATAGGTTACAAACATGTCAGCCCCCACAATTCCATGAACCACTCTTTAAAACAAATATTTATTTATCTATTGTCTATCTATCTATCTACCTATCATCTCTCTCTCTCTCTAATTCTATTGGTTCTGTTCTCTGAAGAAACCTGACTGATGCAGGCTTTAAACTTTAAATTGATCAAAAGATATATATATGAATTAATCTTAGGCTATATAAAGTATTCTGTAGAAAATTCTAAGGGATATAAAGACACAATAAAAATGATTAGAGATGATATATAACTTCGACAAAGATGCATGATACAAGATCAATATATAAAAATCAATTAGATTTCTATATACTAGTAATAATCAAATTAAAAATAAAGTCAGGATAATTTCACTTATAATAACACCAAAAAGTATACAATATTCAGAAATAAATTTAAAAAATAGTGTAAAACTTATAAATGATAAGTACAAAATATTATTGAAAAAATCAAAGAAGACTTAAATGGAAAGATCATCTCATGTTTATTAATGGGAAAAAGTTAATATTATTTAAGTGCTAATACTCCAAAAAGCAATTTATAACAAAATTTCAGCTGGCTTCTTAGCAGAATTTAAAAGCTGTTACTGAAATTTTTATGGAAATTTAAGGTGCTCAAAATAACCAGAACAACCTTGAAATAAAGAACAAAGTTAGAGGACTTGCTCACACTTCCTAATTTCAAAATTTATTATAAAACTCTATGTAACACATTGTAATATTGACATAAGACTAGACACATAGATACATAAAAGAGATTTAAGATTTCAGAAATAAACTCTCATACTTCCAGTCAATTAATTTTCAACAAGGGTTTCAAACAATTTTGTGTGAATAACAAATGGTATTGGGACAGCAAGTTATCCACATGTAAAAGAACAAAGCAGACCCTACCTCATACAAAAATTAATTCAAAGGACTATATGTACAAGTACAAAAATAACAGAACACTTACATACAAATATTGCAATATCAATCTTATATCTATATATCATCTATCTACTTAATTCTATTGGTTCTGTTTCTCTGAAGAAGCCTGACTAATATAGTTGATAAATTTTGGATTGATCAAATGATAATGCATACTTTAGGGTATATATTAGTATGGAAAATTCTAAGGAATATATACACAAAAAAACTATTAAAAATAGTATATAACTTCAGCAAGAATAAGGTATATAAAATCAATATACAAAATCATTTCAATTTTTATGTGGTAAGAATGATCAATTTGAAAATAATATTAAAAATTTTTCACTTATGGTAACATCAAAAATTATAAAATACTTAGAAATAAGTTAATAAAAGACTGTAAGGCTTATACACTGAAAACTATAAAACATTGTTGAGAGAAATTAAAGAAGAAAAATAAATGGAAAGTTATTTCTTTGTCTTAAAATATAGGTTTTATTATTATTCAAGTCTGATAAGGCCTAAAGATCAAGGGACAACTACCATCAAAAGATATTGTGTTGCTCTTTTCCCAAAAGGGGACCCGC
Source organism: Galagoides demidoff (assembly GCA_963574575.1). Classification (NCBI taxonomy): domain Eukaryota; kingdom Metazoa; phylum Chordata; class Mammalia; order Primates; family Galagidae; genus Galagoides; species Galagoides demidoff. The sequence goes on along the minus strand of CAUYQV010002537.1, from coordinate 7,892 downwards.
CTTGCCATAAAAGGCCACTTAGATTTATTTATGGAAGGGAAGACCAAATGAAACTTTAAGGAAATTTAAAGGAAAACAATTATCATTTCACTATATTAATAACCTCATCCCTGGGGGAAAGGAGGCAGAAGGAAAACATGGGCCACTTGATCATGATTTTCATGAGAAGGAATGGGCAACCACTGCACCAGGTTTGGTATTGATTAATTCAAATAAGTTCAGCAAGTTCTGGAGCTCAAGGACTGTTCCTAGTTGCCTAGAACCCCACCCTGGGATATTTAGAGCAAGGGAATATTGACCTAGGGTTTTGGAGACCCTTATAAGAGGTGAGGAGTGGTGCTGGCTGTGAGATCTGTATTAGTTAGTCTGCACATGAAAGGTATCCACACAGTAGAACCTTCCACGAGCTTTAGGAATTGGCTAGCTGTAGGAAGGACAGTCTCCTCAAGGTTCAAAAGGCCCCACACATCAAAAATCAGAATAAAATGACATACTTAACACTATTTCCTTACTTTTTTAACTTCAGAATCTATACTCAAATGCTTTTACTTAAATGTTTAAATATCTAAGATATTTAGTTGTTACCATCCCCCAAAGAGAGCACCAACAGGTGGGCCTTTTCAAATAGGTGAGTTAAGTGCATGTGATATAGGAGGTTCTTTCAGATTGTCTACACCATCTGAGACTTAGACTACCTTATCCTGTATTTCCAAAAACAATAGCTGATGAAATAACATTGTACAAGTACACTACAAATATTGCCTTGTTGCTTTGTTTATTTCATGATTCTTTGTTGTGACATTTGGAACAGACTTTTAAATGAGAATCTAAACAAAATGCAAACCAGCATTCTCAAATAAATATGCAGGCGATGGTGGTAAGCTTATCATTAAGTCAACCACCAAGCAAATACTTCGTTGCCTTAGTGTTATTAGTCAAACACAAAACTTAGGAGACACAAAAAAAGTCTCCCCAGGTTTCCAGCTCTCCTCTCCCTTTGTAAGTTTGTTGTATTTTGTTTTTTGTTAAGGAAGACTTTAAACAAATCTTTTCTTTTCAATTATTTGTGAAAGCTTATGACTGCAGAAACCTTACTGAAACTTTTTTGCACACCAGTTTCATGTTTTGTTTTAGGTGAAATTAGGAATCATCCCAGGAAAGTGTGTCTAACAATATTATGGTACAGTCTGTCTGATTTGCTAGGCCAATTAGACATTAAGAAGACTTGAAGAACAAATTAAAAATATCATTTGACTATGTTAATAACCTTATCCTTCCCTCTGAAATAACCAATATATAAATATACTAAAACACACACACACACACTATGGTTAAAAATTTGCATTCTTATCTAGCCATCATTTTCATTTAACTCTCGTATAAGACTTTTTCTTTTAATTGTCCACTCACAAATTTTTAATTAGCCAAATTTCTAAAACATGACAATTAAGCTGCTGAAAATCAGCCACAGTTTAAATTTACAGATCTGTAAAGAATTACTTGGTAGCAATCAGAATGAATTGCACAGCTTAAGTCCAACATTTTCTTATAAGACATAAACAAAAGCCCTTGGTATGGTAATTCTCCTTGATTGCACTACTTTGGGAGAATTTAGCAGAAAGAGCCAAAAACTAGCTAAGGTATGCTATCTTCTGGGCTACACATTATAAAAGAACTAAGCCTAAACCCATGTAGATTATATATATGATTTTATATATATGTAGAGAGAGACAGCAGAGTGAGACAGAGACAGAGAGAGTGTTTATTTTCAAGCTATGTCACTGAGAATAAATGAAACAAATGTTACTAGGAACATAGAATGATCTGTTATATGGATATTAAAATTCAGAATTTTCTTGTGTTAACATATCTTTAATAAACATTAAATACAGTTTCCCAATTTTGTAATAGCATAGTCCTATTCTCCATATGAATTATATTATTTATAAATATTATGGATGTTCAAGGATAATAAGGGAATAAAATGAATAAAAGAAAGTTGATATGCTTGTTTTAAAATAAAATTCTTGCTCCAGAGGAAATCTCTATCAATCTGTTTTTATCACCAAGTTTTATGATTTTTGGATTAATTAAAACTTTGCAGGAGAATTTTAAGTTGCTAGCATAGTCACTATGTAAAAAATTAGTATCTAATAACATTGATACCTCTAGCACAAAGAACAAACATTATAAATACTAATAACACAGTGCTGGGCTTAAAGTAGGAATTGAACTTTCAGAATATATTTGTTTTATTCAATAGCTATAGACTTTTGAAGCATCAGTTAATTGATCTAAGATGTCCTTAAGAGCAGAAACAATTGAATATGATCCCCAAGTTTGATGATCTTCATATTAATTTATACAAATATTATTATAAATGATTAAACATGATATTTATGTATAACTTAAACTTTAACTGATATTTCTATCTTTTGTTGGAACTAAGGCTGCTTCATGTGTCTCATGGTCAGGTAGGATGGGGACAGTATTAAGGTAGGATAGAGCCCCTCCAAGAATATACAAAGAAAGATGGTAGATTCCACTGTCTCATAAAAGTTTAAAACATTTATACCTAGAAAGCCTTAAGAATGTCTCCAAAAGACCCTTAACTGTGATAAATTAATTTAGTAAAGTTTCAGGATACAAAATCTGTGTGCAGAAATCAGTAGCATTTCTGTACACCAACAACAACCAAGCTGAGAATCATTCAAGAACTCAATCTCCTTCACAATAGCTACAAAAAAAAAACTAAAATAAATAAAATACCTAAAAATAGATTTAACTAAAGACATGAAAGATCAGGGAAGCGGAGCAAGATGGTAGAGGGGATGCATCCCTGGGTCAACTCTCCTTGCGGTTTCAGGTGAGAGTGGGAGGGCTAGATCTTTCCCTATGTGGAGTGCTGGCATGGACAAGCAGTGCAGGGCATGCAGCAAGGAGGCAAATTGCTGGATTGGAAATGTAGCCCAGAACTATGGTGTCTGCCAGAAAAAACTCAGGGCAGCAGCTAAAATGGCACCAGCTGTGACCGTGGCACCTGCAATCGGTAGCACCAGGTCTGCGGCTGGTGCCCTGAGAGGCAGAAACCAATCCCTCCCCCATGAACGACTTCTATGCCCAATACATGGGGAGTTTGGGTGTTTCATGGAGAGAGTGGTGAGGCAGCCAAGCAGAATTTGGCAGCCAGAAAGGGGAGTCAGTTGGACCCAGTTTGGGGCATCAGGGATCCAAGCAATTGGACAGAAATTTGAGGGGAAGGGACTCTGCTCAGGAACCAATACATCTTGTGATTTTGGAAGTCTGCGTAAAGCTGCACTGACGCAGCAATCAACAGGGGGAATCATTTCCCTTCCTACAAACACCAAAAAGTCTTTTGTGCGTCCTGCTGTAGGAGCTAGAGGTAACCACCTCTCCACCCGAAGAAATGGACTGAAAGTGGCGGGCGCTAAAAGCACCCAGCCCTTTTCCTACGGACCATAATGATTTCCTATTCTAAGGGAAACTAGGAGTTGAGTGGAAAATCTGGTGAAGTGTGGACTCATGTGCCGAGTTTGGAGGACAGATAGGAGTGGGCGGCCAGCCAGGATTCAGATGTAATGTAAAACTCCAAATATGGCATCTCCATAACACCCTCCCAGGAGTGTGGAAAGCCCAATCTCACCTGCAGCCGGCCATCTGGCATCTGAAGCTGGTCCACTACGCCCTACACTTTATGGGAACTATTATAGGGAGAATATGTGCAACCTGCCAGGAGAGACCACCCCCTCTCCTTTTTTTTTTTTTTTTTTTTTTTGGTTTTAGCCTGGGAACCACTCACAGCGCCACCTGCTGTCTAGAAAGTATATTGCAGCATAACTATTTCCATTAAACTGGAGCCCCACTGCATTTATAAAGGGGTTTGTTTGTATATATTCAAAAGAACAATATTTTTCTTAGTGGTGCCCTCCTTTTTTAAAATTTTCTTTCTTCTTTGTTTATTTGTTTGTTTTGCTTTTTTTTTTTATCATTTTATGACCACCATTTTTGTGGTTATCTTTTATTACCACTATCTTTTTTTTATTTGTTGGTTGGTTGGTTTGTTTGTCTTTTGTTTTTTTTTTTCTTTTCTGTCTGTTTGTTCACTTGTTTCTGATTGTCTGCGCATCAGTGTGCTTGTGTGTCTGGTAGCATTTTAGTCTGTTTATTTGTCCCCTTGGTTTCAATGTGTTTTGTACTTTGCTAAATCCTTGGGTTGATTATATTCCCTAACTCCAATTTTCACATTCAATAAGAATATGGAGGAACAGGGAACGAGAGCTGACTGGAGCTAGCTTTCAACATAAACTCCAGTTCAGGGAGAGAGAGAACCACCAGAAGAACCCAATGAAGCTGAAAGTGGGGAACCGAGCTGATAGAAGAGATAGATAAACATATGTCTTCCCACCAAGGCAAACTACAACTTCAAGAAGATAAATTCCAGGTTTAGATTGAGCCCAGGCGGAATATTCTCCAGCTCCCATGAGTGCCTGAGGCAGATAGGCTTCAACTGTCTCTGCTGGCTGGCAACAAAGAGTGGTCACCAAGTGGAAGAGGCACTGACTTTATTTGGACTTTGGCAGGCACAAAACCCCGACTCACTCGCCTATTGATCAGGACTGGGTTATAGAGTCTGGGTTAACAGAGACTGGTAGTGGGGTTACCAGAGGCTGAGGTTTCCAGAGTCCGGTGGCGAAGGGTGAGTAAGGAGGGGAAGAGACATCAGCCTCCTTACTCCAAATCACCTACTGAATAGGCCTTTCTGACTCCTTAGAGCATCAGAGCGAGCCATACTTGAGCTACCAGTAGACTTCTATTATCTAGTTGCTGGAGACCTTATGATCTTTCCAACCAGAGAGTGGGCACTGATCGAGTCAATAGGTTTAGATCTCTTGACTTGGACAAATTAACTGGTGGTTGAGGGAGAATCTCTGATGCTTTCTGGATTTTCTCAGGCCTAAATTGTCTTCAGGTGAAACATTCTCCAGCTGTCACTGAGTGCCTGAGACAGTCAGGCCTCAGCAACCTTTGCTGGCGGGGATCAAAGAGCAGTAACCGAGTGGAGCTGGCATTGACTCTACTTTGATTCTGGCAGACACAAAGTCCTGCCACATTTGCTTATAGGGCAACTGGGTCACAGCCCTGCAGGATCTCCAGTGACTGGGTGTAACGAAGGTACAAGGTGGGGAAGGAGGCATCAACCTTCCTAGAATAATGTATTTGCTGGGTAGGTCCTTCTGACCCCACAGAACACTAGGGTGAGTCATACCTGAGCTGCCAGAAGACCCCTGCTGTACAGTTGCCAGAGACCTCTTGAACGCCCCCACTTGAGACTAGTGTTGACTGGTACACTTGATTTAGATCTCTTGAACTGGGCCAATCACCTGAGAACTATCTAAAGTGATACCCTGGGGGTGTGGCTGAGGGAAGGTATGGTATTCCTTTCCCAACTGTCACCTGTGAGGGGAGGGGTGATTAAGCACTGATATTTCTTCATAGCCAAAATCTTAACCCAGAGTAATTGATTTTCTAAGGTAGAACAGAGACCAGCCAAAAATAAGATAGAGACATGCAAGCCCCCAGGCTCTCAGACTGTAGCATTATACGCATCCTTGGCAAAGCTCTTGGGGGAAAAGGTACAGACACCAGTCCCAGCCTTTTCCCAATAAAGGCTAGTAAAATACTACTCCTGGAGCCCCCAACCCAACTTCCTCTTACATGCTCACCTAGCCAAATGGAGTAAATCTAGCATGGGGTGGAGTCAGTAGAAAAACTCCAGTAGTACGAATAACCAGAGTAGATCAACCCCCCCAAGGAAGGATGTCGCAGAAGCATCTGAAGATCCAACCCATAAACAGATGGCTGAGATGAAAGAAATAGAGTTCAGAATGTGGATAGTAAATAAGATTAACAGAATGGAAGAAAGGAAAGAGCTAAAACTGCAAGAAATTATTCAAAAAATGTCTCAAGAAATTATTCAAAAGATGTCTCAAGAAATTATTCAAAAGGAGACTCAAGAATTCAACAATTTCAAAGATAAAATGATCAAAGATTTTGAAACTTTGAGGCAAGAGTTTGTAGCCCTCAAAGATTTGAAAAATACGGTTGAATCTCTTCATAACAGAGTGGAACAGTGTGAAGAAAGGATCTCTGACATTGAAGACAAAGCTTTTGAACAAGCCCAAGAGCGCAAAGATGAAAAGAAATGGAAAGCAAAAATGGAACTTTCTCTCAGAGCGCTCTGGGATAATTCGAAGAAAACTAATATTCGCCTTACAGGAATCCCTGAAAGCGACGAAGCTGCCTCACAAAACACAGAGGCTCTTCTTCATGAAATTTTGAAAGAGAATTTTCCAGACATGCCGAGAGATTCTGAAATTCAGTTAGCAGATAGTTTCAGAACCCCAGCACGACTCAACCCAAACAAGACATCCCCCAGGCACATCATAATTAACTTCACTAAAGTTAATATGAAAGAGAAAATTCTGAAAGCAGTTAGATGCAAGAAAACCATAACCTATAAAGGAAAGAGTATTAGAATGACTGTAGATTTTCCTGCTGAAATCGTTCAGGCTAGAAGAGGATGGTCAGCAACTTTTAATCTCCTAAAACAAAACAACTTCCAACCCAGGATCCTATATCTAGCTAAACTGAGTTTCATCTATGACAGAGAAATTAACTTTAATGACATCCACATATTGAAGAAATTTGCCATACCTAAACCAGCTCTTCAGGAAATTCTCAAACCTATCCTCCATAATGACTATTGCAATCCCACACTACAAAAGTAAACTCACCCAGAAACTTTTGATCAAATTCCATCTTCCACAGTGGTGAAAGGATTAAAAATGTCTACTGGACTTTCGAGCAATTCGAGGACCAATATCTCACCAGGTCTATCAATAATTTCAATCAGTGAATGGCTTAAACTGCCCTTTAAAGAGGCACAAATTAGCTGATTGGATATAGAAACTCAGACTAGATATCTGTTGTATCCAAGAATCACATATTACTTTAAAAGATAAATACAGAGACTCAGGGTGAAGGGATGGTCATCTATATTCCAAGCAAATGGAAACCAGAAAAAAGCAGGTGTTGCAATTTTATTCGCAGATACGTTAGAGTTTAAACCAACAAAAATAAGCAAAGATAAGAACGGCCATTTCATATTTGTTAAGGGTAATACCCAAATGATGAGATCTCAATAATCAATATCTATGCACCCAACCAGAATGCACCTCAATTTATAAGAGTTACTCTAACAGGCATGAGCAACTTGATCTCTCCCAGCTCTATCATAGTTGGAGATTTTAACACTCTTTTGGCAGTGTCAGATCCTCCAATAAGAAGCTTAGCAAGGAAATTTTAGATTTTAATTTAACTATTCAACTTTTGGACCTAAAGACATCTACAGAACATTTCATTCTAACAAAACTGAATACACATTTTACTCTTCAGTCCAAGAAGAAGCCCAAGTGCCCATCGACCCATGAATGGATCAATAAATTGTACATGTACACCATGGAATACTATGCAGCCCTAAAGAAAGACGGAGACTTTACCTCCTTCATGTTTACATGGATGGAACTGGAAAATGTTCTTCTTAGCAAAGTATCACAAGAATGGAAGAAAAAGTATCCAATGTACACAGCCCTATTATGAAACTAATTTATAGTTCTCAAATGAAAGCTACAACTTATTGCTAGCATAATATTTTGGGTTGGGGTTGGGGGTGGGGAGGGGAGAAGGGCAGATGAGTGGTGGGAGGGTGACTGGAAAGATCACCTATATGGTCTGTCTAACAAGGGTACAAGTGAACTTTTCTAGAACTAGAGTATAAATGTTTTAACACAATAACTAAGTAAATGACACAA